>CM047883.1:15708274-15727781 GCA_026212405.1 Petrea volubilis
GGTTCTGCCTACAAGGGCCGAAATGTAATTATGATGAAGTAATTGATCTGCTGTTAGGATAATTGTTCTGGCATTATTAATTTATTACCAGCTTTTATTTTTTATTTTTTTGTATTTCCCCCAAAATCTTGGTTCGTGTGTTTTTGTGTATGATAGTACATTAGTAATTGATTGTGGCATTTATATCATAAGCTGATGGGTGTCGAATCATCTAAAAATAAATCCTACTCTTCTAGCTATAAAATTAATTTATAGATAGGGTGAGAAGGATCGATCCACAAGAAATAACTTATCGATTATTTTTCAAGATAATCAAGAGCGCAAAATAAAGTAAAGATAGGGGGTTTTGAATGATAAGTTAATGAAAACAAGAAAGAAATAAAAATTAAATCTATAAAAATAAAGACTCAACCAAGGATAATTCTTTGCACAACGTTTTCATGAATTGATCATTGATTCAAAAATAGCTTTTAATTCATACAATAGATTGGTTATAGCCTTTAGAGAACTCGTCCAACCTAATCTTTCCTTAATAATAGACTAGACATGCGAACGCTATGAATAATCCCTAATTAACCAATGCCCCTAGTCGAACGATAGGATTTAACCCGTTAACAACATTAAAAACTAGAAAGACCAAAATCCTAGCCAACAAAACCTACAAACGTGGTTGCTCGAAATTAGATTGTGTATTTCTGTAATATAACAAATTATACTACTTTCTATTTGTATTGATTCAATCAAACAATTACGGACTTGATCTCATCAGCTGAAAATTTGAAGTTAAATTAATTGAACAACCGGCAGAAATTGCACAACTAACAAAACAACAATAAGAGATGGAGTTTTCCCAAAAAGCACAATAAAATACTCAAATACTACATAAATTAAAAGACAAACAAATCAATTAGATCTCACAATCCTTGAAGAAAACGTTGGCTTGAATTACTCCTTGACTGAATGAAATAGTTTAGCCACGCATGACCATAATAACAACTACGATAAAAATATAGAAGCTAAAAATTCTAGAGAGAAAAACTATGAACTAGAACAAAAGATAGAAAATCCAAGATGTCTAAATAATATGATACCATTGGGTATATATAGGGTTCAAACCCTAAATCAAAATCCTAATAGAGCTAGGATAATTCTTTGGCAAATCCTAAGAGTTGTAGGCAAGTCAAAAGTTTATTTTCAAGTCGAACTCTTGTCATATCAATTTCTTCCTTTTATTCCCGCGTAGGACTCTTTGCCATATATCGTTGTAACGCAAATTTTAAGTCTGTTGAATTAAAAGACAAGAAAAATCATACAAATTGAATTTAATGAAATTATTGAAAATAGAGTGGGTACAATCTCTAAACTTGATCATCTGATTCTTCCTTCACGAATTTGAAATTTGAAAATTCAAACACTTTCGGAGCGGATTTGGTGGTTTGATCTTCTTAGAACTTGATTTGGTCTTCAATAACGTGATTCGTAAGCTTTGTAGCTTGATTACGAATCAAACGTCGAGATTTTCGATGAACACCGCGAAGAACGCCGTGAAAAACGTTGACTTGACTTGATGTATGTTTGGAAAGAACGTCGATTTGCTGGCTTAGCGCCTTGTCTGCAGATCGAACGCCTTGATTTGGTTGATCGTGGTGGAAAACGCCGGGAACTTCGCCTTGATCGTTGCGTATTTGACTTGGGAAAACATTGATTCGCTGGCTTCACACCTTGATTGCGGATCAAACGCCTTGATTTGGTTGATCTTGGTGAAGAACACCGGGAACTTCGCATTAATCGTTGCATATTTGACTTAGAAAAATGTTGATTCGCCGGCTTTGCACCTTGATTACGGATCAAACGCCTGAATTTGATGATCTTCGCGAAGAACACCGAGAACTTCAACTCGATCACTTCGAATCTTCTGGAGAGAATTGCGGAATTTCCTTCGCTTCTCTTGCTTTGAAGACTTCTTATGCTTCAATGTGTATTTCTGTGTGTCTTTGGCTCGTTGAGAAGACCCCTATTTATAGGTGTAGGGGAGAGTCTCTTGCCAAGTTTACCTAACCAGATGACGCAATTTGATTGGCCGGTTCAAATTTACTAGCAATTCATTTCCTTAATGAAGAGATACGATTTGAATTGCCCGAAATAATAATACCTAGCATATATGTTTGCAAGATATTATTTTATTTGCCAAAATAATAATATCTAGCATATATGTTTGCAAGATATTATTTTAGTAATAATATCTGGCATATATGTTTGCAAGACATTATATTTATTGCCAAAGTTATAGCATCTAACATATATGTTTGCAAGATACTATATTTATTTGCCAAATATTGTAATTGGCATTATTCGATTGGCCAAGAAAATATATATTAAAATATCAATTAATACACTATTTTATTTAGGAATTAAATTTGAGTAAATTCCACAAATAAAAATAGAAAATATAATATTGATATTTAATATATTATTTGCCACATGTCGGCATTTAATTGGCCGTAAATTTTATTTGTCTACAATCGTGATCACGCCTTGTGCAATAAACATGTTTATTTTCATGTTTTAGCCTTCCAACTTCCTTGTATAACAATTCTCTGCACTTTTCACTACCTTTAGGCCCATTTTTAATTCATTTTCATCAATTTTCACCTATGCCAAATAAGAATTAATTTTTGTAAGATTTTAATCAATTTAAGATCTAAAGTCAATCAAAATAATATAATTAAGACCTAAAATTAGGTAAAAATAACATACTATCGTAAGCACAATTTATTCATTTATTATATGACTTGTGCTTAATTATCTACACAAAATGTTCCCTTCAGATTCGCTGTGTCCTTAAGCCTCCACAAATCAGATAAAATCAGTCTGACAAAACAGAGTATTTTTTTTTCATGTTTAATAATACTGTCAGATATTTATTATTATCCAAAAAAATGTCAGATATTTATTGAATAGATAATCACTGTCCCAAATATAGTTATCCTGCATTTTGGATTGTAACTAGGTCTATGTGTTTTTGGGCTGGTGTGTGATCTGTTCACTGTGTGCCCGTGCGTGAGTATTGCAAAATACTATAAGTTGTTATTTATATAATTTCGGTATAACTTTTACTTTGTATATTTGTGGAGAAGTGAGAGAGAGAGAGCTACTAGATCAAACACATCAGCATGTCTCTAAATATATAAGTATATATATATACATATATATATATCATATATTCATTCTTGAAACTTTTAGAGAAGCAAATATAATGATTCTAAATCATGAAAAGTACTTCCAAAGCAAAATTATAAAAAAAAAAAACTTATATTCATTTTTAAAATTTTCTTATAACTTTTTTTTTTCATAAACCACGCTGAAATTAAACGATAAATTCCCATCTATATCGTTGAAGAACCTATAAATATGGCAAACCACAAAATAGTTTTTGTATGTCTTATATTTCAGTAAAATTTACAAAACCCCTAATCTTAATTCTATTTAACATGAAAAATCTTGTATTAAAAAAAACTAGTTTAAAACCTCTCATATTTTTAAAATCTAGTATGCTACTCCCTGAGTTCATTTTCAGATTGAATACGAATTTTCAGTTTTACCCTTTTTTAGAAAATTAAAGAATAACAATACGTTTTGTCTGTTTGAAAAAGGAGAAAGCTTAATTCAAAAAGTGAAAGTCTGAGGGAAAAAAAAACACTTTGTGAACTCCAATCCTTGACCTTTGAAATTTCACACATATTTACTGTCAATTTGCAAGACACGAGAGTTGTGTTACTTGTGTTAAAGTTCACTACATGAAAAAACAATATTATTGACAGTAATTAAAAGTGACAATATAAAAGCTGACACAAATGATTATATTAAGTGACAATATATTCTATTTTGTCACTAATTACATTTTTTTTGTCACAATAATTTTTATCTTATCACAATATTGTTCAATAGTGATAAGAAGTAATGTTTTAGTTGTCACCATTAATAATTAATGACACACGTATAGTGACAACTTGGTAATAACAAAAATTGTTATTACCACTGAATTATCACAATATGTGTGTCACTAGTTATTATTTTTGCACTATGTTGCCACCTTTTAATAATAAATTGTCACCATTGATATGGTGCATATTATGCTTTATGACAACATCAATTTATTATTACCAAATATATATAATTAATGAATTTTTTGATTATAACTTATGATATTATCCCAAATTTACTCATTCTCTTGTAGTGGTTTAATTTTTAACATCAGTAGATGTTTTTCAACGTCAATATGCTGTACAGAAGGGAAAACTTACACTTTCAGCCACCTGTATTATGGACGCAAACAGGGCTTAGATTTTTAGGACCGGTTGATTGCTAAATAGACATTATACATCCGCTGCGAAAGTTTATATATGTTTATGTATGTGTATGTGTATTTATTAAAGTCAAACTATATTATATTTGAATTATTTAGCTCGTTATGATATGTTGATGTAATAAATGAAGTAATAGATCCGTATGTATTGAAGCATTGCATAAATAGAGTTTGGGGACGACTTAACATGAGGGAATCCGGACTTACAAAATCCGATTTGATTAGCACAACAATTAAGTAGGGTCATCTCAACAATTACCCTTAAGCCAATCCTAATTGTGTTCACTTGTCACGTCCCCGCAAACTTGACTGTAGCCATTAATGCGATGGTTCTCAAGCCACTAACCCTTCAGTCAAAACAAGAAATCTTTTCATTCAAAGTATGATATTTGTCGGACTTAATTATATTAATTGTTATTTAATGGGTTGGTCTCGTTGAAATGTACACCAATCACACGATATGTGTAATATATTTAACATATGTTGCATTTTGGGTAATTGGTATACTGTATTCGCGGGGTTGTGCTAATTTAAATACGAAATTATTAAAATAATGACAATCTAAATATAAATTTCAGTGAAAAGTTTAAGTTTGTGAATTTTGATAGGATTTTTTAATGTAAAGTGAGTAATTAATCTTCGTGTTTGAGACGTCGAAAAATTAATCAAATTCCTCCACTTGCTCTTGACTTCAAAGTTGACTCCCAAGTCAATAGTGCCCATTTAACAGACGTGTGGAAAAAGAAAGAGGATAGAATTTTCTAGCCACCTCACTAGTGTGATTGGTTGTTATTAGAAGTCATACATTCATATTTTCCCTAGTGGAAATGACACTAACTTGAAGTCATAAGATAATTTTCTAAAACCAACAAATGAAATATTAAACAAACAAATAAATTAGCCAAAAAGCATATCCTTTTGCAAGCGGAGATTGAGTGATGGACCATTGGCTAACCAACGAGAGGAAATAAAGGCTCTGGAGTGTTAAAAGTGTGATTTGAAAAGGAAAATTGGTTTCATCAGCAAGAATTATTTGAAGGAAAGAAATGAGAAAGACGTTTCCGCAGCAGTGAAATGTCCGATCAAATAGAGGCAAAATTCACGCGTGCGCAGTCGGGTAACGAATGTGGATAATTTCAATTATCAAAGCCCAAACGATCAGGTTAATAATAATAATTTGAGTGAATAACGGTAAAATTATCAATTTATCTCTAGAAACGAAAATCAAGCCACTCAAAATGTGGATGTATTGCACCCGCGATCAGGAAGGTTTGTTCAACTTGATTTTTAAAACTATAGTGTTTAATGTGCCCATTAAAAAAAAAGCACAAGATTTAATGTGCAAATTCAACAAACCAAAAGGAGGGCAGATGCATTTTACCCGTGGTGGAACAATTAATTGGGCTTTGGTGGTGGTGGAGTTGGAGGGTCCACTCTTAGTCTTCTCGCAACCACTCTATTGGCTTTTGTGATGCTTAATTGAATTGCTATTGTAGAGCTCAAATATAAAGAATTTAGAGAGAATTTTGTTTAGAGGACTAAATTATATTTTTTGATTGGTTGATTGATTACAAAATGAGAATGCTCTTATTTATACTAATATTATTCTATGGAGTAGTTTAGAACAACATAAAAATGTGAAAAAAAATAAAAAATGATACATTGAACAATACTTTGAACTAGATTCATTGAAAAATACTTTGAACTATATTCATTAGAACTAGGCTAGACTACTAAAATTTTGAACTTAGACTAACCTTTAATATTTTCAAGATAATGCATGAATTCCAACATTATGTTCATAGAGGGAAATTTAGTTCCTATATCTATGTATTGAAGGAGTGCATAAATACAACTTGGGGACATGAGGGTATTTGGACAAAGCACAAAATTGATTGAGTTCACTTGTCATCATGTCCCTACAAAATTGACTGAAGCCATTAATCCCATGGCTCTCATGCCACAAAACCTTCACTCAAAACTAGAAATTTTTTTATTCATATCATATTTGTCAGAGCTAACCAATTATATATCAATTGTTATTTAATGGACCGTTCTCTTTAAATTATACACCAATTACATGAAGACTTTAGTGGCAAATGCAAGGACTTTTCAGTAGTAACGCTAATCTTTTGATATATGTTCATCGTCATGTGGTAGAGTATATAATACCACATCAGTACTCCATCTTATGCTTATGTAGCAACTCAAGCTCTAAATTTTATTAATGCCCTTATAGTCGATGCATAACACTACTGAAAAAAGTGACCTCATTTGACATATATAGCATTACACTCTTAAAAAATATCACATTTAGGCAACTATTGTCACACCTCATAAAAAATGACTCAATTAACCATACAAAATTTTAACTATATATATTTATCAAAACTTTATAAAGTGTCAAAATATAGATAAATTATTGTTAGTATTGAGGTCGAAATTGCTGCAAATATACTATTTTATTATATTGTTTATTTATTCTTTCTTTGTCTTGTCTTGTTGGGGGGAGGGGGAAGGTGATTTATCATCCTGATATATAATTTCTTCCAAAAAGCACTCCAAAATATTTATTCTGAAATTTAAATTTACAATGGAATCTTACAATTTTATATATTGTGTAGGTTATTTTTTACAACTTAGACAAATTGTTACAAACGACAGAACGCATCTTATTTTTTAGTAGTATCTTTTTCTCCCCCTTCCGTTCTTCAAATTTCAATTTCATTTATTTTCTCTTAGTGTGTGTCTGTATGCAAAGAGATGTTTCGGTGGAGATTCAACTTTTGCGTGCTAAATCTCTATGCTAAATTGCTAATTGTGGAGTAACAATCAATTTTATATTTATTTTTTTTTATTTTGCTTTTCAATTCTTAATTTTGTTGTTGTTTTGTTTACTTTATTTATTTATTTATTTTTGGTATTAGTCATTCGATTTTGATTTCTTGGTCGATTAATTCGGATCGGGTACTGTAGAGGCCCATTATGAGAGTGAGCCTCCCAACCCAATTGCTCCATTCACTACACCAAGATTCGAAATCTAGATGTTGCTTGGGGAACCTAACGCCTCATCTCGCTAAACCAACTGATAGTTGGTGTTTACTTTATTACTTTGCAAGGAATTTTTGGATTTAATAGATATTATATTTTCACTTTAACGATTGATAAAGCATATCATATTCTCTTTATTTAAATTTTAAATTTTCTAGCTTTTGATCTTTTACTCATAATCTCATTTAAATTATTAGTGTTTTTTTTTTCGTTTTTCATTTAAAATTCTCTTTTTTATTGATCTGTTTTTGGTTTATGGCATTGGAGATATTCATAGATATTAGTATTTTCTACAATTTATTTCATTTGTGATTATTCACAATTTGAAAAGGCCAGTCATTCAGTTTTTGTTTTCTTCTTTATTATTTTTAAATTGAATTGTTACTATTGTTCAACTTTATTATTTTGAATGGATTTGTTGAATTTATACTATTGGTAAAATATGTCATATTAAATTTTTTAACGTTTATATTTTATTGCTCATTATTTCATTCATATCTGATATTCACTGTTTAATTTTCAATTGAATGACGAAGAAAAGTGAGAATGAGAAAATATAGTTTCAATTGAATAATTTAAACAATCCGTATATACAAACTTCCAATTAAATTCTGATACTGTTTTCCTGTTTATAACTATTGAGAAGGGAAAAAAATAAATCTGGGAAGTCCCCTTTTTAATATATCTGAGCAAAGTTAGTCGACTAACCCTTCATCAGGTTACTAATTATGAAAATTCATGTGAATCTTCGTGTTTGGGCTTTCGAAAAATTGAACAAATTTCCTTCAACTTGCTCTTGACTTGGCAGTTGACTCAAATCAATTGTCCCCATTTACTTTACGTGTGGAAGAAAAATGGATAAAATTTCATTATTCATTGCTGTCATAATTACGACATGGCCTGGTACATTTTGGACAAATGCAAGGACTTTTGTGCAGGAACAACTCAAAACTCTAAATCCTCCAAAGTTGATAAGAAAAATGAAAATCTTGCTGTTTTGGCTTGCTATAGTCATTTTTCATGAGCATTACCAGTTGGGGTCTTGTCATATTTTGTTTAATGGCACGAAACATTTGTGTCGTCAAGAAGAGAGCCAGTGGTTGCTCCAACTCAAGCAGCTGATTCCACCTCAAGCAGAGCGTCCAGAAAATTACTACAAGCCAATGTTTTGGAACCAAAGCTACGATTGTTGCTCGTGGGACGGCGTCACTTGCGACGAGTCCACAGGTGATGTAATTGGGTTGGACCTCAGTTGCAGTGGTCTTGAAGGACACATACACTCTAATAGCAGTCTCTTCCATCTCACTCACCTCCGGAAGCTCAACCTTGCCTACAACAATTTTGTGGGATCAGAAATTTCATCCAATTTCGGGCGCCTCACCAGCCTAACGCACCTCAACCTTTCCTTGTCAGGCTTTGAAGGCCAAATCCCTGCGGAGTTCTATCATCTCTCTGATTTGGTTTTGCTTGATATCGACTCATTTTTTTTTGGTCCAACGATTGACCTTGATATCAAGATGTTGTTTGGGAACATAACCAAGATAAGGGTGCTTTCACTGTCATTTGTGAATATCTCATCTGAGTTGCCCATGAATATGTCTTCTTCCCTGACATATTTGGATCTTGCAGAGACAAATGTCCACGGCAATCTTCCAGTGACCATTTTCGAGAAACCAAACTTGCAAATCCTCAGGTTAAATGGAAATGACGGCCTTACAGGTTTTTTGCCGACCCTTAACAGGAGTAATGTGCGTTCCATCAAGGAATTGGAGCTCTCGCGGACAAGTATATCAGGCAGGCTGCATGATTCCTTAGGTTTCATGGACAACTTAATCTATATGAGGCTGTATGGATGCAATTTCTCTGGCCCAATTCCTGAATCAATTGGCAACCACACACAGATTATTGAAATGGACCTATCATATAATAATTTCAGTGGCCAAATTCCAAATGCATTCGCAAACCTCCAAAAGCTCACTCGTCTCACGCTTACCAATAACTATTTCATAGGTCTGATTCCGTCCTCTATCACCAACATGTCACAGCTTAACGAGTTGGACATTTCGTCGAATGCCTTGACCGGTCCTTTTCCTACTGGAGCTGCAATTGGGCTTCAAAAGCTAGCGCGCATTGCTTTTTCCAACAATTTAATTCAAGGTATGATACCACCATGGCTACTTAGTCTTCCATCATTGGACAGTTTAGATCTCTCTTCCAATAGACTCGCTGGACAAATTGGAAAGTTCCAGTGCAAAAGGTTAACAACACTTGATTTGAGTAACAATCAACTCAGCATCGAGATTGAATCTTTCTCAAACCTCATTGAAATTGGATCTCTCTGTCTTTCTTACAATAAGTTAGTGAGCAATACTAATCGAAGTGTAAATGCTACTCTCCCGAAGCTATATAATTTGGAATTATCTTCTTGTGGGATCAAAGAGTTTCCTGACTTGTTGAGAAACTCACCCGACCTACTTACGTTAGACCTCTCCAATAACAAAGTTGATGGTCCAATTCCAAGCTGGTTCAAGTCCATTAGGTGGGAGTCCTTGTCAAACCTAAATCTCTCCACCAATTATCTTACTCATGTAGGATATTTGCCTTGGGAGTATCTCAATAATCTTGCGTTGATTGATCTTCACACCAACTCACTTGAGGGAACATTTCCCTCAGCTATTTGTAACATGAGTTCCCTTGTTATTCTCAATTTGTCCAATAACAAATTGAGGGGGGAAATCCCAAATTGCATTGGAAACTCCAGTGTTCGACTCCATGTAGTTGACTTGAAGAGAAATGAGTTTTATGGAAGAATTCCAACATTTGGGATGAACCAGGTGGATGACTCCTTGATTGATCTTGTCTTGAATAGCAATCACTTGGAAGGGCCATTACCCCTATCTTTGGTCAATTGCACTAGCTTGGAGGTGCTTGATGTGGGGAACAATAAAATACACGACACTTTCCCTTGGTGGCTAGAAACTCTGCTGCAGTTACAGGTCATAATCTTGAAATCTAACAGATTCGAAGGCACCGTCAAGCATCCGATCTCAAACAATTCGTTTATAAATTTGCGGATACTTGATCTCTCCTACAACAATCTCACTGGCACTATACCAGGAAAATTTTTCTCAAACCTCCAATCAATGAAGAACCAAAGTATATCTAAAGTAGAAAGTTTATACATGGGGAGTACAGAACCATATCGGTATTCAGCGACATTGTCAGTGAAGGGACAAGAGGTGATACTCATTAGAGTGTTGATAATTTTCACCACCATCGATTTATCCAGCAACAACTTCCGAGGCCACATTCCAGAATCATTAGCATATCTAGATTCTCTCAGACTATTGAATTTGTCCCACAATCGCATCAACGGAAGCATTCCACCAGCACTCGGGCATTTAACGAATCTTGAGCATCTAGACCTTTCCAGTAACCAACTTACTGGTGGCATTCCCTGGACTCTGACGAATCTAACATTTCTGGGAGTCTTAAATCTTTCGTATAATCATCTTGCTGGACGCATTCCAAAGGGTAATCAATTTTCGACATTTTCAAATGACTCCTATCTTGGCAACCCAGCATTATGCGGAGTTCCATTGACAAGAGTTTGCCAGAATGACAGAGCACCCGAACCCCCCTCAACGGTAGAATTGCAAGAAGAAGATGATGAATCAAGTTTGATGATGGGATTCACTTGGAAGGCAGTTGTGATTGGCTATTGCTGCGGGATAGTATTTGGATTCATCATAGGGAATCTCATGATCTCTATAGGGAAACCAAAATGGTTTGTGCAGATTTTCAATGTAGAAGCAGCAAATTGTGTGAGAAGATTGAAGAGGAGAAGGTGAATTGTGCATGGTACGCGATGAAGAGGAGAAGCCATTTTCAAAAGGTTAGTTTCATGATATTTGTCTTGCAACTACGTTTACTAGTTTATTCAAAGAATAAAGTCATTTAATATATGATCAGTGACTTGCTCCTTGTACTCGTAAAATAATTCACATGAAAATTGTCTAATCTTAGCCAAGTTTCATGATTTTCATTTTGAAACTAAGTTTATTAGTTTGTTCAAATACTTGTGGATTGTAAGGTTGCACCATTGTGTGCCTTCGTATTTTGTGTTCTGCTGTTCTATAATAAGATTATACTCTTTGGCTTTATAGGTGGCATTCTTTTATTTAACCAATCTATTATGTTTTGGTCTGGGAATGCATAGTGTTTAAAAGAAAAAAATAAAAAATTAGTGTTCAGCTGCATAGTCTTATAAAAAATCTCTCACTAATTTAATGTAAGAATGCATACCATTGTCGTTGGGGTTGTAGTCTAGCAGTAGGATTTCAGACTGGCTCCATTGATGTCCTGGGTTCAAACCCGTTTGTCCTTTTCCCTTTATCTTTGGCTAAGTGCATGTGTTTGATGTGCTAGGGTTCAAACCCTTTTGTTCTCTTTTATTTATCTTTGACTAAGTGCTTGTGTGCGTTCCGATTGATATTTGTAAGGTGTCTCGAGTTGATTGTAAAAAACAAAATGCATACCGTTTGCAAATTATATCTACTTTTCCCGAACTTGAATTAGTGCAATCACTTTACAAAAATTTATTAATTTATCCTCAAATAATTGTAATTAGGAAAAAATATTAGAAACTTCTTCAAATTATTTTTTAATCCAAAAAATCCACAAAATATTTTCTATGTTAAAAATTCATTCGATCAATTTTTCATTACAAAAGCCCAATTATTAATTTCTTTTTTTTAACTAAATTATCGTAGGCTTCTAAGATTAAATAACTTAATAAATTGTTTTTTTAGTAGAAGTTTTTCCTTAAAGTTTCTCAAATTGATTTTGTATCAATGGGATTTTTATTAAATAAATGTTTTTAAAAGAAATTGAATTTCAAGATATATAAATTGTGAATAAAAAATAAAATTTGAAAATATAATATATATATATATATATATAATTTATATTTGAGATGACCTTAGTTTTTCAAAACTAAATGAACTATTAAAAAGATTAAAATATTGATAAATTAATTCCAATAAAAAGATTTTTCTCCGTGTAAATGAGTATAGGTAGACAAGATGTAATCTATAACTAAATAAAAGGATAGTATAAGAAACTTAAGGGTAATTCCATCTTAAAGTGAAATAAAATTAATGATTGAGTCTTTTGAATTGAAAATTTTAATGATTTTTTTGGATTGAAAATAATTTTATTAGATTTTTTTTAATATAAGAAAATAATTTTAAAGGAGTTTTAAGTAAATTTTCCTTATAATTATGTTATTATGTGATTTTTTTCATATAAAATTGTCACATTATGTATGATGAACTAATTCTTCTTCCGACTAGTGAACTTTTTTTTTATTTTAACCTACACTACCAAAAAATAATCCATAAACTAACCAAAGAATTTGTGATGAAGAGATTTCGTCATAAATATAAACCATTTGTTATGGACTTGGGATAGAGTTATATTAAAACAATACTATATAAAGTAACAGTCAATAATAATGTACTTACTAACAAATTTATGATGGACGAAATCTATTACATGTTTTATTTTATAGTGATTTTTTTCTAAATTTGTAATGAATTGATCAGTCAATGAAAGATCGCATTCTTATAGTGCAAATAACACTAAATTACATAAGTAGAACACACCATAACATGTTTGATAGTGCAATTTTAACTGTTAGAAGAAGACCTCGTCTACTTATATCTTTGAAAAAAGTAGAGTTAGAAACTTTACATCCAAGCTTTTAATCAAAATTCTGCCAAAATAACTAGCAACCTCGTTATAACTTCTCATCCAGATTATGAAGTAAAAAGAAACTAACTTCAACACTAAAATTTCATATGTCCATAACTCAAACAAAAGAAAGAGAATCAATTGAATTGAACAGTGAAAGGGATGTTACTGGATATACATAAATTTGAATATGAATATACATTATTTTTATATGCTTTATTTATAGAGATCACAGATATGTACTGTAGAGAGTATAGACATATGCTTATTTGTATAGGACTTATCTATAGGGATTTTTAGTAGGTATTTAGTTGTTTAGACTTATTTATAGGAATCCTTCATGTGTATACATACTCCATAATTAATAAATGGGCGAATTACACTGACTACCCCTGAGGTTTGGCTAATTTACGAAAAACCCCCTACTTTTTCAAAAATTACCAAAAACCCCCTAAGGTTTAAAAAATATTACAAACTTATTCAAATTTCCGAAAATACCCTTCCCTTTTTTTGGGTGATTTACACTGACCACCCTGAGATTTGGTTAATTTACGAGAAACCCCCTATGGTTTCAAAAATTACCAAAATCCCCCCGAAGTTATACCAATATTACAACTAGCACCTATTTAGGTTGACTTATTAACAATATTAAATCTTTTTTTTCCCCTCTGTAATATTGTTATCATAAAATTTTCATGTAATAGATTTGAAAAAAAAATGTGATTATTTATTCAAATAAATATTCTGAATTTAATGCATTAAAGGTATCCATCAACACATCAAGTATGTTATATTATCACTAATACGGAGTAAATTTTAAGAGAAATGAATTAGAGTCCTCAAGCTAAATAAAATTTTCAAGTGCATTATTTAATTTCAATCAATGTTTATATTCCTCATTTCACATAATGGATATATACGATGCATATAATTATATTTTTCTCAAATATAAATTTAGCACATATTACGTATATTTAGTATAAATTCATAACATTAAATTCGGAATATTTATTTGAATAAGTAATCATATTTTTTTTCCAAATCTATTAAATTAAAATTTTATGATAACAATATTACAGAGGAAAAAAAAAAGAATTAATATTATTGATAAGTTAACCTAAGTAGGTGCTAGTTGTAATATTAGTATAACCTCAAGGGGTTTTTGGTCATTTTTGAAACCACAAGGGGTTTCTCGTAAATTAGCCTAATCTCAGGGTGGTCAATGTAAATTACCCAAAAAAGGGAAAGGGGTATTTTCAGAAATTCGAATAAGTTTGTAATATTTTTGAAACCTTAGGGGGTTTTTGGTAATTTTTGAAAAAGTAGGAGATTTTTCGTAAATCAGCCAAACCTCAGGGGTGGTCAGTGTAATTTTTCCTTAATAATATTTCCATGGTCGATCGCCATCTCACATGGTATCACAACCACACTTGGTTTCAAACCCCAAAATTTAGATTTTTTTTTTCTGTGGCCGAACTACCTCCAATAAATACAGCTCCCGCCGGCAACATTAGAGATGGGCATACATTTTAAAAATCACCTGATGCGCTTGTACCACATAGAACCGAACCATTCTTGACAATTTTTTTAGAAAATCGTGGTTCAACAATTAAATTTGAAACTGCACTGCAAACTTGGTTCGATTGTAATTTTCTCATTAAATCGCACCAAACCGCTCCCATACATTATATATATATATATATATATATATATATTTATCCCTTTATTTAACTTGAAATCTTCAACATATAAGATAGATTCACTAATCACTTTTTAAATTGCTCCTAATCATTGATTTAATCATTCAACATTTCAAATACATCTAACCATTTAATATTAAATTATGCATGGACCAAAATTTTAGGATGTTAGATTATGCTAAAATCTTAAGAAGTTATATAGTTAATTAATATTACTTTTCGACCTTGATTCAAGTATGCAAATCAAGTCGCATTATAACTATCAGTTTTATGGCCTCTATAAATTTTGTCTTTATAATTTTTTATTTCAAAAATTATACTGTCATGAATTGATTTTCAATATTAATTCAAATATATTGCTAATATTATATTGTATTTTTTTACTTTTGTCTAATTATTTCTTTTTGTTGCTTAAACCTCCAAATTGCACCGAACCACTTTAAACCGCATATTTTTATTTTACTTTCAAAAACCGCAATTGAAATATCATTGGAAAAAAATCTCATTTGGCAATTCGATTTTAAATATGTCCAAAAAAAATGAAACTGAACCACAATTGCCCCTAGGTAACACCAATACCTCCATCATGTCTATTGCTTCAATTTTGATGGTCTTCTCTCCGTCACCAAGCCTATCCTATTAGTTTCCAACTAAATTAACATAGGCCAATTTTTTTGCTATGAAAAACCCAATTTTTTGAACTCAGCCATCTCCTTCAAATCTAGGAGAGCCTGAGTCATAGGGCCAGTGGCGAAATGGAAGGTATTATCGATCTTGCATCAGAACGGAAGAGTCGCCTAAAAAAAATCCCAAATCGAGGCTGTAAAATTTGTTGGTGGACTGGATTGGCTCATAAATGCCAATATCCTTCCAGGTTTTGGCATGGACAACTTCAACTTGGTTGCACCAGGTGACGAAATTGCAATGGAGGTTAGAGTTTGGGGACCAAGGCCAGTTGGGGAAAAAACTCTTGAAAATATGGCCTGAGGGTACAATAGACATTCCTCAAATCACGCCACATCGCGTAGATGGTCTTGGGGGATTTCACCATCAAGGATGGGACCCAACGAAAATAAGTCTTCGCAGGGCCAGAGAGCAAAAGTTTTGGTCACCATGGTTGAAAATCACTGAGATTAGGGTTTAAGATTGGGAAAGAGAAAGAACGATGAACAGTGGCGAGAGTGGAGAGAGAAAAGTTGGACGTTTAAGTGATTTGGATGAGGGACTAGTGTGGCAGTTATAAAAGTTGGGGACGAGTGCTAAGAGTTTTGAGATAAGTATTGAAGGAAGTGGGAAAAATGGGGGAAGCAAGGACTTGAAGCTTAAAGAGAATTCAAGAGGGAGATAGAAGCTATTGTAAAGAAATGGCTATTTTTGGGAAACCCAAGGATTGCCATCATTTTATCGCTAATAACAGCTAAATTTTAAATTTGGTAAGAGAATTTTGAGCTCAAAGTGATAGATAGCCACCGTTTCTGCACCAAGGTATGAATATATGTTCGTATGTATATATTTCCTTATTTTGCTTATCTTGCTATATATATGTATAAAAAAATAATAAAATATTTTTCGGTATAATAATAAATATGCATATATATTAGTAATAATATTAGTAAATATATAGGTACAATAACATATTTTTAGTAAGGAAGATAGGTACCAAGCCTCAACCAAAATTTACACTTGATTAAGGCTTGCGGAACGTATTGTTTGGGTCCAAAAATAATTTTTTTCTCCAAATTCGGGATGGGCCAATTCGAGCTATGCCAAACTCAAATAATGGAGGGCCCAAGCCACTCCGATACAGAATAAGCCAGGCCAAGGCTAGGATTTTGTTCATGGAAAGTCCATGGCCCAATCGACCAATGGTGGAAATAAAAAATGAAAATAAAACCAAGTCAAGATTAACCCTTATGTTTAGGGATTGTTAGGATAAGAAATAATAAATGGTTAAAAATAGGTATTGTTATAACCAAAGTGCCTAAAATAATGGCCATGTAGGTTCGAATAGTTCAAACTTTGGATAGAATTAGTGTTTTGAAAATTGAATCGGACAGGACCGGCCGGTCCAACCGATTTAACCAATAGCCGATGCCTAGTCCAGTCCAAATCAACCTAAAAAACCGCTATGCAATTGGCTCAGTGTGAATCAGTATGAATCGGTGAAATTCGATCAATAACCCAAAAAACTGGAATACTCCAATTAATCAATTACAGGGAGAAGGAGAGAATCGGGTCAAGAGATCGTGGATCGGAAACGACCTCGGAGGACCACAATTCACATAACCACAAAACTCAGCTTAGAAAGAGAAGATGGGAGAACACAAACTTTCATTCCAAAATGAACGATGACGATTACAGTCCCCTTCTAGGGCTTTTATCTTTCTGCAAACCTTCCTCTAACTATTTTTCAAACAACTAACTAACTAATCCAAATGCGATTAAGAAAACGTAATACAACTCTTATTACAAAAGCGTGCTAACTAAAGCGTGTAACCAAAAGTATTATATCTTCCGGTAGAAGCGTTATCTCGAGCATCAAAACGCGTTTGTGTCTCTCACGTCTTTATTAATAAAAACGTGGTCCTTGTGGATAAGTTTTCATCTCTTGGACTCACGTCTTCATCCCTGTACCAAAGAAAAGAATAGCAACAGAACTAAAGAAAAGAATAACAACAAATCAGGTTATTACAAAAACTGAGCCTGGTTCAACCCAGTTGAGGCTGCAGTCTCTCTACAGATTTCTATCCCTTCTTTTCCTCTTCAATTAGTTTTGATTTATGTGTTTTCTTCTCCCTAAAATCCCAACCCACTATTAGAGATTTCACAGCATAATCTCTCAATCTAAAATCCTAACTCATTCTATAGATTTGAGAAAGAAATGAAGAAGGAACTGGGAATTGAATCCTTGAAATCCAACCATAAAGCTGTGAAAAATTGAAGTTTTAGAGAATAGCCGTGGGTTTCTGCGTTCCACTTGCAGTTTATTGCCTTGTTTCTTCTCTCTCTCTCTCTCTCTCTCTCTCTCTCTCTCTCTCTCTCTCTGTATGTATGTATCTATATATATTTAAGTACTCTCTCTCTCTCTCTATGTATGTATCTATATGTATATATAATTATATATATTATAGCATGTAGTATTAATATGATTTTCTTTTTTTTTTCCTTCTTTTTGGTTCTCATATGATTTTTTCTATTTATATATGAGGTATTAGTGTATATATTTATGCATGTATATGCTATTTATATAAAAAAAAATGAAGTAAGTTTTAAAGCTAGCAACGATTTTCTTTGCGATTAAATAAATATATTTGTATAAATATTTTTGAAATATAAAAAAGAAATCATGATTATAAAGTGTTTGTTATATTATATCGCTAAATTATCTTATTTTTCTACTTAACTAGTTGTGAAATGGTATTGTTTTAAAGAACACTTAAAAAATTTTATAAATCTAGAAATTCATTTTCTAATTTTGTTTCTTTATTATTACACTATATTGGTTACTATATATATATATATATATATATATATAGTGTTATATATAATTAAATATAATTATTATGTGGTGTCATAACTGTTGAACCGGTGGTTGGACTGATCGAACTGATAGAACTTGAAACCTATAACTAGTAAGGCCTCTGGTTCTATTTCCGGTCCAGTTTTAAAACGTTGGATAGAATGACATAACTATCATGACAAGAATAAAAAAGGATCATCCATTTCAAATGGTTTAACTAAATAAGTCATCCAAATCCAAGAATAAAGAAAAATAGTTGCAGCCAGAGGCTTATAAAAGGGAGTTGGATTCACATTACACAACAAGTCCAACATTTCAATCAACTCAACAACACTTTAATCAAGAAGTCTATACTTCTTTGATTCTTTTAGTCCAAATGAATAAAAATTAGCTCAATTCATAGATAGAAAATCATTATACGAGTATTCATAGCCATTCCCATTTGACTCGAGGTGAGGTTATCAATGCGTCCACTCTGTAAAGTCACAAAGTTGTAGCCACCACTCACCCGGGTTGGGCCCGATTTGGGATGAGATATCAATGCAACTAAGCGAATCCGAATTTTTGTAATATATTTTATTAAATTAATACACTATATATAATATAATGTAATAAAGATACTTCAATAGAATATAATATATGTGCCATTATAATAAATAATATACTATTTATTATTTTTCAAGGTATTTTTTTAAACAAAACATTGTATAATTTTCATACATATTTTAAAATGTTTTTCTACTTTCTTTAATTTTATTTTTAACTATAAATTCTTCAATATTCTTTATTGAAATCATATCGGATCAGATCTTGTTATCGGATCTTGGATATATTTCAAATTCGGATTCGAAATAATGAATGAAGATCCTATAGGATTTCAGGTTGGATTCGATTATTGTTCGTATAATATTTTTCTTGATCTCATAATATTTTTTATCTGTGAATAGAAACTCAACCGTGTACGGGGTATTGTTCACATTATTATTATTATTATTATTATTATTATTATTATTATTATTATTATTATCATCATCATCATCATCATCATCATCATCATCATCATCATCATCATCATCATCCCACTCCCTCCAAAACCCAAACCTAAACGGTTATAAA
>CM047883.1:15728281-15753281 GCA_026212405.1 Petrea volubilis
TCTCTCAAAAATATTTCCCATATTATTATTCCTATTGCCTCGTCCATTGCCATGTAGGTAAAAAAAAACAATTAGTTGGATTATTTTTTCTTTTCCCCTAGTTTTATAGGCCTATGATTATTTATTAGCTGTAGTACATTTTTCCCAGTACCATTTGTACTAATTTGCTAGACTTTTACGTATATATTTTTTTCACACCAATTTCTACAACCAAGTAGCATATTATTTTAAAATTTTATGTATTTTTTTTACCATTATTCTAGACTTTGTACAATACTAAGGTGACAACTATTAAATATTTTTTATTTTTTTTATATCACGAATTTGATAAGAGATTATAAAATCAGATTTTTATTTATTTTTTGAAACTTTTAAAATTCTAAATTAACTACATGAATTTAGTTAATATTATTTATTGGGTAGTTGAATTTTATTTCTTAATGCATTTAATTTTGAAAGGAGAATCATTGTTAAGGATTCAATATGGTGTGCTGAAATTTATGACAATTATTTTAATTTCTCAATAATGATGCAAACTGGTTTAATTTTTACTTCTATTGTGTTCATAAATCATTAAATTTATCATTCTTTTTTATTTTTTTTCTACAATGTTTGCTATTAAAGAAAGCCAAAATCAACAGTTTTTGTACTATAATAACACTTCCAAGCTATAAGAAGTTAAATTTCAAGGTAAGATCTATAACAATAGATATACTTAGATATTATACAATTAAATAATATTACCTTCTTGCTTAAAAAAGTATAAACTCTTATTATAATTTCATGATTATTTGACTAGTTGATGTTTAGATTATGTGATAGGAATATAATAATAGTTAAAAAATGAAAAGGATAAATAAACATAAAAATAATGAAAAAAGAATATCTACATTTCAGAAAGGTAGGGAAAAAAATTGAATTCTCATGGACTTAAAAAGTAGGGGAAAAGAAAAAAAATCAAAATAATAAATTTTGCCTACATGACAATGTCTGTGGCACTATGAGTAATAATATGAGAAATATTTTTGAGAAAGTAATATAATGGAAATTATTTTTAATTGGAGTAATATTTTGAAAAAAAAAACAAAGAAACTCCCCGAAGAATAGCATTTGTTTAGTTAACTATTGACATGGTAAATTTGGATTTATTTTGTTTAATTAGATATATTTATGGATAAATATCAAAGATTGAATTTATATCAAATTGAGATAAAATCTTGACATTATACATATATATCTAAATTTAGGAAGATAAATGTCGAACACGTTTGAGCTTGTTAGGACTTTCATGACACCAATATAAAGGGGTATGGAATTCCATACAAGATGCCAGAAGAAGAAAAGGAGACACCGAGAAGCAAGTAGAAGAAACCATCTAGGAAAACTCTGTCAAACATCTCCACAACTGTTTTTCAAGTTCTACAAGTGTGTCAACAAGCATTAAAGATGGTGGACATCAAATCCACAAATCTTCAATCTGCTTTGAGCCGATTGTATTCTAGATTTCACAAATCTCTAAAATGTGGTCAATAAGCCTTTGAGTTGGTTGCAATGTCAAGTTTTCAAAACGCAATCCCTAGGCCTCCAAGCCGATTGCACAAGTTTTGCAATTAAAATCCTTCAAATTCCTTAGTCCTTTAGCCCAGTAAGAAGAGTTAATCAAGAGACGTTTTACTTCACAATTCATTCAAATCCTTCGGCATCCATCAATCGATGCATCAAATCCTAAACCAGTGCTTCAACGAAGAAATACATTTTTCAAGCCCTCGGAACGAAGAATGAGGGGATGTACTTTGTAATTGAAAAATTATAAAGAAATCAGAGTTGTATTCCAAGATATTTTATTTAATTAAATTTCTATTAATTCATTTGTTGCTTGATTTCAACACATATTATATTTGTCCGAAATTTTCCTGCGAACATAACCATCTAATTTTCTTTTTATAGTCGATCACCACCTAAAAGTATAGAGTTTGCAGTTTATCACCTACTTGCTAATTTATGTTTAAAAAAAGCCACCATATTTTCATCACTTGACATGCACATCACCTTTTTTTTTGTAATAATCTTGGGTTGTAAAAAAACAAATTGTAATATAAATTAAGACTTATATGTGACTTAAGACGATGTATTTTATTCCCTGCTATAATAATTTATTTTAAATTATCATCTAGCGACTTTATATAATATAATTAATTAATTATATATATATATATATTTAAATTATTTAAATAAATTTAGAAATTTATTTATTTTACAACATATTAATTTTTGTATTTAATTTAACTATAAATATCTTACTCCCCACTCCGCTGCCGTGATCCCAGCTCTACTGTTAGTGGTCAGAACATATAGTTGGCGGGAAAATTGCATCAAACATACATCTTTGAAATGTTGGATTCGCCTTACGTGGCCATATATCGGGGTTTTATATGTATTTATGTATATGATGCATACGTATACGTGTAAGGTGGTTTTAGGTTTACTAAATTGGGGAAGATAACTAGTGTACAATATATATATATATATATATATATATATATATATGTACGCGTGTGTGTGTACAATACAAGAACAAATAGTATTTTCAGTGAATTTTTAGACAGAATTTTGGCGGAAATAATAAATTTCAGCGGAACGACTCCGCCGGATAAACCTTCGCCGCTTTTTGATTTTCGGTGGGATTTTTTATTTTTTTTAATTAAATAAATTTTCGGCGGAACAATCCGCCGAAATTCCGTCAAAATTTTTTAATTAAATAATTTTTTTAATATTTTTGAAAATGAAGTTCCAATTACCCAATCTAGGAGTTGAACCGGGACCTCACCCGAGCCAGCGTCAACGAGCATTTACGCACTTGAAATTGCTCCGAATTTTGGAGCCGCAGCAGGGAGTCAAACCTTTGCCCCCTTGGTTGGCAAACAACTTTCTTACCGTTGAGCTATCTTCACTTTGTTACCATAATTCATTACATTATATATTTATAGCATATAACAATTCAAATAAAAATAATAAAAATAATAATAATAATAATAAGCTTTTTAATTATTGAAAATTTTAATATTTTTTATTTTTTAAAAAAATTTATATATATAATACTTAATATTATGTATATATATAGAATACAAGAATTCAATTAATTCTAATTGAAATAATAATTATAATAATAATTTTATAATAATAATTCAAATAGAATTCCAAATTTATAAATTTTAATATATTTTTAAATTTTATAAAATTATTATTATTTATTTAAAAATTATTATTATTTTTTTTTAATTGTCGGCAGAATTTCTTGCCAAAAATTCGTCAAAAAATTCAAAATTATTAATTTTTATTTTTATTTAAAAATAAATTGTTTTTATTTATTTTTTGAATTTTTAGACGAAATTTTTCATCGAAATTCCGTCGAAAAATTCAAAATTAATATTTTTTATTTAAAATTATTATTATTATTTTTTTAATTTTCAGCGGAATTTTCTGCCGAAAAGTTCAAAATTATTATTTTTATTTAAAAATTATTATTTTTTATTTTTTAAATTTTCGGCAGAATTTTCTGTTGAAATTCCCCCGAAAAATTCAAAATTATTATTTTTTATTTAAAAATTATTATTATTTATTTATTATTTTATTTTATTTTTAATTTTCGGCGAAATTTTTCGCCGAAAAATTCAAAAATTGTTATTTTTTAATTTTTGGCGGAATTTTCCTCCAAAATTCCTCCAAAAATTTTAAAAATTCTTATTTTTTTTAATTTTCCGCCGAAATTCCAAGAATATTCCGCCGAAAATTTTGGCCGAAAATAGCATCTTTAGCTACAGTGATATAAGGCATATATATATATATATATGCATAAAATGATATCATAGATTAGGGTTTATAATTTGGGAGGGGGGGAGGTGTTGAATTCTCTCCTTCTTTGTTCTTAGTAAAGGTTATCACTGTAAAGGAATGAGATTTTTAAATTTTCATTTTTCTGCATCTTTTTGGATATTTTTCACTTTAAGGGTTAGATGGGATTAATCAATGTTTGTTGTAAGCA
This sequence comes from Petrea volubilis, assembly GCA_026212405.1. Taxonomy (NCBI): domain Eukaryota; kingdom Viridiplantae; phylum Streptophyta; class Magnoliopsida; order Lamiales; family Verbenaceae; genus Petrea; species Petrea volubilis. Next base: position 15,732,324 of record CM047883.1, read on the forward strand.
TTGGAATTTTATTTTAAATATAAATTGACTTGTGTAATATTTTCTTTAAAACATAATCAATTATATGTTTATTTATAATTTGAAATCTTTCAAATTAAATTCTGAAATTAAATAAAATATTTCCATGTTCAAAAGTTGGCAATAAAAATCTTATATTGCAAATAAGGAAGACATATATTAATATTTTGGCAATTCAAATTGTATTTTGTGATCAAGGAGTCTTATTTAAGGAAGTCTCGCAATTCTCTCAAGTCAAATATGCGGTGATGATGAAGTTTCCAACGTCCTTCGCGAAGATCATTCAAATCAAGACATTTGATTTGCAGACAGAGTGCTAAGTTAACAAGTTGGCATTCTCGCCAAATTTACATCAAATCAAGTCTACGATATTCACGGCATTATTTGCGGCATTCATTGAGATTCTTGACGTTTGATTTGTAATTAAGTTGCGAAGCCTACGAATGATATTATTGAGGATCAAATCAAGTCTCAAGAAGATTAAACCCCTAAATCTGCTTCTGAGGTGTCTGAATTCCCAAGTTTCCAATTCGTGAGGGAAAAAATCAAAGGATCAAATAGAGACTATAGCCGGCATTCTTTTATTTAATTTTTGAAATTCAATTTGCATTATTTTTCTTGTCTTCTAATTCAATAGACGTTGAGGCAAAAGAAGTCCTCAAAGCAAGAGAAACGAAGAGAGACCCGAAGTTCTCTCAACATGATTCGAAGTGATCAAGTTCCCGACGTTCTATGCGAAGATTATCCAAATCAAACGTTCGATCTACAAACAAGGTGCTAAGCCAACAAATTTAAATCAAAGTAAGTTCATGGTGTTCACGGTGTTCATTGAAATTCTCGACATTTGGTTTGTAATCAAACTGCGAAACCAAAAAATCACGTTATTGAACATCAAAGCAAGTTCCAAGAAGATCAAACCACTAAATCCAGTACAGAAGTTTTTGAATTTTCAAGTTACTATAACCCACATTCTTTCATTTAATTCTCTAAAATTCAATTTGTTTTATTTTTCTCGTCTTTTAATTCAATAGACATGAGAATTTGTATTACAAATTTTTGGCACATCCAGCGAGACCATCTCCATCTCTCATCTCATCCTTTCATCAAAAAGTTTTTCAAATATCAAGTGGCCACTTGCAACAACACAGAGTTTGGGGTCGCAAATTCACAATTTCCAAATGTTGCAGTTGAAAGTTTTGACTTAACCACAAGCAATATGTCCGAGAAGCCGCAAATATCTTCTATGGCTCAGTCACTTGAAGGTGTTGAAAAGAATCCACCACAACTTGTCAAATCAGATGAAGATAAAGGAGACGAGTCCCTGCTATCCATTCCTCGCTCAACAACAAGCTCTTCAAGCATAGCATACGCCAAAGTAACAAACGCAACCATATTGGAGGTGCATCTTGCAAGCTTGATATAGGCCATTAAGGACTCATCAAACATGTTCAATAACAAGACTCCTAGGTTTTAAAATTGATGAACAAAGTTAACCACGTTGAGGTCAGTTGTGTCATAGAGAAGTAACCCGAGGACTATGATGAAGAGACGTCCATGAAGCAACAAGCAAGCGAAAAAGGAAAGTCCTCAGCTCAAGAGTTGCAAATCTCATCGCATGGACTAATTCGCATCGACCAACTTAAGGAGTTCATCTTGGAAACTCTCTAAGACAACTTTGATAGAAGTGTCAAGTCACTATACCTTATGCTGAGCCATACACCCACATGATTGACAACTTGAATATGCCAGCTGCCTACCAACCTTCTAAGTTTTAGCAATTTGATGGCAAAGGTGATTTGAAGCAACACGCAACCCATTTCGTTAAGACATGTAACAACGTCAAAACCTATGGAGATCATTTAGTCAAGCAATTTGTTCGATCATTGAAAGGGAATGCATTTAACTAGTACACTAGCTTAGAGGCTAACTCCATCGACAGATTTGGGCAACTTGAGCACGAATTCTTCAACAACTTTTATAGTACCCGACAAATAGGAAGCATTATTGAGCTCGCCAATTCCCATCAGTGGAAGAAAAAGCCTGTCATCGACTACATCAACCGTTGGAGAAATTTGAGCCTCAACTGCAAATATCAATTATCACTACAGGAAAAAAGGTCAAAATCGGGGGGAAAATCCGGCGGAATTTTCGCTAGAAAATGCTAAATCCGGCGGAAAACTGGCAGAATTGTGTTCGCCGGAAAAAATGGCCCCGGAACGCCGTTTTCCGCCGGATTGGAATTCCGCCGGAAATTTCCGCCGAACTGTTCCGCCGGAAAGACGGTCCGGCGGAATTCCAGCGGAAACTTCTGCCGGACTGCTTTTCGGCAGAAATTTCCGCCGGAATTCTGCCAGACCGCCCCGCCGCCTGCCCCGCTGCCGGCGCCCCGCCTGGACCGCCGCCGCTGGAATAGTAACTCCCAAAATATGCAAATATTTGTAATTGATGGAATTCGAACTCGTGACCTCATGGTTGGATGACCAATCCTTCACCACCATGCTATTGCTGAAAGTTGTGTTCTATTTTGTCTTGTTTTATATTTATTATATATTTATTTGATTATTCTTATTTTAACATTCTTTCTTTCAATTTTACAAAACAAAATAAATTTATTATAAATAATTAAAATATAGTATTTATACTATATAAACACATGTATTATATATACTATATAAACATATGTATACCAATAAATATTCTTCTAATTCTTATAAATAGTTTTGTCTGCTAATAGTATTGATACTATATAAACTTATATTATATATACTACATACACACACATATATATACACTATACAAGCATATGTATTCCAATAAATATATCATAACTAATTAAAAGATAATATAAATATTAATAGTTAAATATATACTATATAAACATATGTATACCTATAAATATATTATACATAATTAAAATCTAGTATAAATAATAACAATTAAAATATAATTTGATACTATATAAACATATATATACTATATAGACATATGCATACCTATAAGTATATTATATACATAATTAAAAGATAGTATAAATAATAATAGTTAAAAGATAGTATTGCTATTATATAAATATACGTAGACATGTGCATACCTATAAGTATATTATATACATAATTAAAAGATAGTATAAATAATAATAGTTAAAAGATAGTATTGATATTATATAAATATATTTTCTATATCCTATATGAAAAAATATATACTATATAGACATATGTATACCTATAAGTATATTCTATACATAATTAAAAGATAGTATAAATAATAATAGTTAAAAGATAGTATTGATATTATATAAATATATATATTCTATATACTATATGAACATATATATACTATATAGACATATGTATACCTCTAAGTATATTATATACATATTTAAAAGATAGTATAAATAATAATAGTTAAAAGATAGTATTGATATTATATAAATATATATATATATACTATATACTATTTGAAGATATATATACTATATAGACATATGTATACCTATAAGTATATTATATACATAATTAAAAGATAGTATAAATAATAATAGTTAAAAGATAGTATTGATACTATACAAACATATATATTATATATACTATATAAACATATATACACAATATAAACATATGTATACCTATAAATATATTAAACATAATTAAAAGATAGTATAAATAATAATAGTGAAAAGATAGTATTGATATTATATAAATATATTTTCCCCAAAAGTGTTTTTAATTTAAAAAAAAAAAGAAGCAATTTTTGCTCCTGTACGGACTCAAACTTGGGACCGCTTGGATACAAGACTAATACATTACCATTGAGCTATTTCCAACTTTGTTTATTATTTTGCCTATTATATATTAATATTACATGTTTAATTAAAAAAAATTAAAAAAAAGGGGAAAAATTTCCCTCGGTTGTAAAAAAAAAATTTCAAAAAAAATCGAGGGAAATTTTCTCCCGGAATTTGCTCCGGTTTTTAATTTAAAAAAAAAAAAAGAAATTTTGCTCTTGTAGGGACTCAAACTTGGGACCTCTTGGATACAAGACTAATACCTTGCCATTGAGCTACTTCCAGCTATGATTATTGTTTTGTCTATTATATATTAATATTACGTTTGTAATTAAAAAAAAAAAACCGACGGAAATTTCCCCTGGATTTCCCTCGGTTTTTAATTTAAAAAATTCAAAAAAAAATCGGGGGAAATTTTCCCCCGGAATTTCCCCCGATTTTTAATTTAAAAAATTCAAAAAAAAATCGGGGGAAATTTTCTCCCAGAATTTCCTCCGATTTTTAATTAAAAAAATTCAAAAAAAAATCGGGGGAAATTTTCCCCCGGAATTTCCCCCGGTTTTTAATTTAAAAAATTCAAAAAAAAAACCGGGGGAAATTTTCCCCCGGAATTTTCCTCGATTTTTAATTTAAATTTTTTTTAAAAAAACAGGGAAAATTATCCCCCGGATTTTCCCCGGTTTTTAATTAATAAAATTAAAAAAAAAATCGGGGGAAATTCCATCGGAATTCCCCCGGTTTGACTTCGACGGAATATTCCCCCGGAATAATTCCGCCGGAATCCGGCGTTTTTTCTGTAATGTATCTAAGACATAAGCTATTGAGATGTGTATCCAAGGAATGCATTAGGGCTTCCAGTACATCCTTCAGGGGATCCAACCTAAAAATTTGAAGAGTTAGCTACCAGAGTCATAATATAGAGTTCAGTATGTTAACAAGTGGAGTTGAAGGAGCACCCATCCAAGAGCTTCAAAATTTCAAAAAACAAGCTAGAAGTCAACAAAATGGGCAAGTCTTTTCTCGAAACTCAAACTGACAAAGTCATGGCAGCATTTGCAATGCCTATCAAATTCAAAGGAAAGATAAATGATAAGATTCGTGAATAGAGGTACGTCAATCAAGAAAGAAAATGGAGAAAATTGCTTGCGAAAGAGATGTGAGCCAAAGAGTATCCGTAAATCAACTAAGATGTCTCTGGCATATTTGGTAATTTGCTCGATGTGAAACTCATTGAAATGACTGAATGAAGTGGCCCAATGAATCTGGAAGGACTAGTGATCCAAAGTACTGCAAATACCACAAGTTGATGGGGCAACCAATTCATTATTGCTTGGTATTCAAAGATAAAGTCATGCAATTGACTCAGTAAGGAAAGATCTTGCTTGAAAAAGATAATGCTGCAACAAATATGACCGCAACCTAATCTGCAATAAGGATGCTGAAGCAAAGTTATGAAGCATGCAATATGAAATGTACATGTTTCTTTTATATAAAAGTTTCATGTTCCAATTTTAGAATCTAGAGGTTGGATTTATTATTAGTGCTTACTTACACAATATCATCGATTAACATTTAATTTTTTACAACTGTTATTTATTAGTTGCAATATAAGCCAGCAAATTTATTTTAGGGAAAATTATTAAAATCACAAAATTATTTTTTATACCTAAAAATGTCTACGGTTAAAATTTTCACTTCTATAAACCATTTCATCAATTTTTCATTCCAAAAACTTAATCATTGACTTCGAACATTTTTTGGGACAAAACAACCCTTAAGTTTCATACGTTGATTTTTTTTTTTATCTATGCGTACATATATATTAATTTCACTTACGTTTGCTAATCCACATGTTGAAAATTTTAGTTATGAAAGTTAATTTTTGAAGATTTTAGTGTTGTTGTTTATTATGCTAATTTTTTAACAAAAATTTATAAAAAAATAATAAATAATTTAAATATTTTTAAATTTGAGAAAAAAATTATTTTCATAATTTATGTATATTATAATTAAAAAAACTTTATAAAGTCACTTTATTAAAATCAACATTAATACAAACCATTTTAATGAATTCTAAACAAAATTATTAGAAAAATGATTTAGTAAATGTTTTTAGTATAACAGGTCAAGGTTAATCCGGTCAAAAAATTGACTTCTGAGTTTTTTGGAATGAAAAACTAGTAAAATAGGGGAAAAAATTTTATTTTAAGGGGCCTTTAGTATTTTTTCTTAATGAAAATGGTTCTCAAGTGGTAAAATAAATTTAAAATCTATTACCAAATTGATAAATTTAAAGCAGACAAAAATAAATCTATTAAATACGATAGCGAAGTATGCTCTTTCAGTTTATCTTCATTATATTACTTTATAAAATCATTTCATAACTTCATTCCCTTATAAGGTTCTTCGCATTTAAAAGAGATATTTTTTCTTACAAAATTCAAAATATAATAATATTCTTTAATTATAGTCAAATGAATTGATTGTAAAAAAATTTCAATATAAAGAATGTATTTATAAAAAAATAAAAAGTTATCAAAGCTGTAGAAAAAAGTAATTTTTCAAGTAAAGAATCATTATGTTGAAAAAAAATGCAATGCAAGGAGTGACATAAGTATGATTTACCTTAATATTGTCACTTTGATACTTTAGAAAGTTTAACAATTTTTTTTCTTAATTAGCTAAAGTTTATTTCTTTTTGATAATATATAAGTTGAAACGAACGCAAACACATTTATTAAAATTTATAGGATTCGAACCTTAACACTGTACTCCCACGACTCAACTTTAAGTAGTATACATGTTAATTTGTCAGACAAAATTTTTTCTGATTTATTATTTAATTAATATCAATTCGATGGAACCCATTTCGAAAAGGAAATCAGCTTAAATTTATTTGCAATGTCGAACTTTTCGCAATTGATAGAAACAGTAGAAAATTAATAAAAGCAACTGGTAGAAAGCAGTAAAAAAGTAAATCAAATGAAAAGTCCCGACATTAATTTCGTTGGCATCTCAACCCCGCACTGTTCCCTACCTCCTTTTCCCTTCTGTTTATACACAGAATTTTTTTTCCTTTCACAGATAGATACCCGCCCGTGTGCTCCCATTAATGCCCACCCACCCCCACCCCCACCCCCCTCCTCTTCTCCTTCATCATCACTATTTCTAGTGTGTGAAAATCACACACACTCATCACTGTAGCCATGTATCCCTATCTCCTCCTCTGCTTCACGCTCTCTTTCTTCATCTTCCTCCTCGTACGCGCGGCCGCGGGGCGCACGCGCCGTCTGCCGCCGGGGAACCTGGGCCTGCCCTTCATCGGGGAGACCCTCCAGCTCATCTCCGCGTACAAGACGGAGAACCCGGAGCCCTTCATCGACGACAGGGTGGCCCGATACGGCGCCGTTTTCACCACCCACGTCTTCGGCGAGCCGACGGTGTTCTCCGCCGACCCGGACTCGAACCGGTTCATACTCCAGAACGAGGGCCGGCTCTTCGAGTCGAGCTACCCCGGTTCGATCTCCAACCTCCTGGGCCGCCACTCGCTCCTCCTCATGAGGGGGAGCCTTCACAAGAGGATGCATTCGCTCACCATGAGCTTCGCTAACTCGGCCATCCTCAGGGACCATTTGTTGGAGGATATAGACCGGCTGGTCCGGCTCAACATGGACTCCTGGACGGGCCGGGTTCTCCTCATGGAGGAGGCCAAGAAGGTAAATTGTTTCAAAAATAAAAAGAAAAATAAAAATAAAGATCATCTTCATTTTGTGTGTGTGTGTGTGTGTGGCGCAGGATAGAACCGGAATATAAAAGGTTAGGCGCATTTTAGCACGCAATCGAGTTTTCATGGGGAGTGAGAGAGTTTTAATTTTTTTTGAGTGCATGCGTGTGATGATTTCATGTTAGGAGAAAAAAGAGAAAAACAGAGTTCCATAGTGGATGTCAACAACACCACATTTTCCCAGTTAGCATCTCACAAAAAACACGCGCACACATGCGGGTGTGTGTGTGTGTGTAGTGTTTTTTCTTTTTGTAATGAATTGTGGTTTAGCTTTAGAAGAAGCATAATGAACACACACACATGTGCACGTAGTGTGATCAATTTATTCTCTTTGCCTTTTAGGCCATTATGTTATTGTTCTATCATCATTGTATGGATATACTTACGAAGGTTCTATACCCCCACAAGAAAAGGGGAAAAAGGAAAAAGCATATTGGCCTTTTTTATTGTTAGTGTGTGTTGTGTGTGTGTGTGTGTGTAAGCATATATATATATATATATATGTGTGTGTGTGTGTGTGCTTCTAATGTAAGAAAAGATGAGAGGGTTTATTTTTAATTTTGATTTAAATTGAAAATTGCAGATAACTTTTCAGTTGACAGTGAAGCAGCTGATGAGCTTTGATCCGTGTGAATGGACTGAGGATCTCATGAAAGAGTACATGCTGGTTATCGAAGGCTTTTTCACCATTCCTTTGCCCATTTTCTCCTCCACATATAGAAGGGCTATCCAAGTACATTCTTATTTTCTTTTTACTTTTATACCCTTTTTTATTTAATTAATTAACTTTTTTTAGCAAAAAAATATTAATCGCCACAAAGAAAAAAGGTGAATAATCTTGTAGTGAATTATAATTCTTTGATTGAATATGGTCTTGATTAATTAGTTTTTGAATTAGGCTCGAAGAAAGGTGGCGGAGGCGTTGAGCCTGGTGGTGAGGGAGAGGAGGAGAGAGAGTGAGAGAGGTGAGAGAAAGAAAGATATGCTGGCGGCGCTGCTGGATGAGGACGGCGGAGGCGGAGGGTTCTCCGACGAGGAAATAGTGGACTTTATGTTGGCTTTGCTGGTGGCGGGCTATGAGACCACATCCACAATTATGACACTCGCTGTTAAGTACCTCACCGAGACCCCGCTTGCCTTGGCTCAACTCAAGGTACCTTTCTTAATTTTCTATCTTAATATTTTATTACCAATTAAAGAGATTAATTAATAATAATTTAATTAGGGCAATGGTATTTATTTTACTAATATCGGTCACTTCTTAACTATTTGGATTTTACATTCGTTGCCATTTAAATGGCAGATAAATCTAACAAGCACGACGTTAACAATTAGTCATATATATATATATATATATATATATATATATAAAATCTACATATGAGGGGAGGGGTGGGGGGGGGGGGGGGGTGTAAAGGAAGGAGCTAGTATAGTTGGTGGACCCAAAACTCCCTCAAGTATCCAGTATGGTGGCCTTCCTTTCTTAAATGGATATCCTCCTTATCTCCAATCTCATCCGACCAAATTCAACCCCACCCATAATTAATTTTTGAGCAAAATATGGCTTAATATTATTATTTAATTGAAAAATAACTCAAAAATAAAATATTTTAAGAGTAAGGTTAAAAAAACACTATATTTCGTACTTTATGCTAATTTAATTGGAAATAAAGTTGGGTGTAATTTTTAATATAGTTTGATCCAACATGAGTCCCTCCTTTGTCATGATCGTGTCGCACGGGTTGTGGGCCTATAATTTAGTTTAGAAAATATTACAAGCTACTTTTTCTGTTTGATAATCAATATTAGTAGCTATTTACTACTTATTTAAGGATCTATAACTAGGCTTGTAGGGGTGTGGTGCCTCGTGGAACTCCCACTAGTAGTCCACTGGGGTGGTAAGATTTGAAAACATTCTATTTCATTTTAATTAAATAACGTTAATACTATATTAGCAAACATCAAATTCAGTGTGTGGCACATTTATTACTATTGATAGTTTCAAATTAATTTTGATGCAATCAACTGACGGTATATATATATATATATCGATCGAAACTCTACATATTTACACATAAAAAGGGAAAAGTAGAAAGGACAGGAGGGTTCGAATACGAGACCTCCTCAATGATGTTAGATTTGAACTCCCGGTCATCATTGAGCTACGGCCCCAGTAGCCCGTGTCGTGGTTGGTTGGTGATTTTTGGAGGGTTTAAAATTCCAATTTATGATATAATATTAACGATGGAATATTGTATCATAAATAAAATTGATTTACAATTTTGAATGATCGTAAATAATAGATATTAATGATAATAAATTCTAATTTCTCATCAATGGTGTTTGTTAAATGATAATAACTTTCGTTTTACTTTAAATGGTTTAAAAGACGGGAAAGGTGCAACCTCTTAAGTTGTCGCCACTTACCATTACTAACATTTGTATACTAATAATTTAGTGACAATATAAAATTGTTAATATGATTAAAACGAAATTAATTTTTCTTGTTATTGAATCATTACGGTAGGCCTATCATTAATTGTCTTATAATAATAATAATTTAAACATAATTTCTTAATTCTTAATTATATTTCTGATAGATAATTTTTTGACATAATATATGTAATTTACAATGCTGTCATGTTATATATTTTTCGATTTTTTTTTTTTTTTTTAAAGTGTTGATAATTCCATGAACCTAACTAGTCTATAGTTTAGCCATGTTAAATCAATCATTTAATATGTAACACTTCCAAGTATAAGACAAAATTGAGAATATATATACATATATATATATATATATGTATATATATATAATTTTTTTTTGAAAGTATTGAAAAATATAGTAAAGGTCAACATCCTGAAAACGATGCGTCACCCTTCTAACTCTCCAGCCTTTTATGTTCACACGTGCACCTGTTATGTCACATATCAATTTCTTCTTCTTCTTCTCTGCCAAAAGCCCTTTGAGTTTCACACAATTTCGTAAAGATATACCAAAGTAATACATTTTATTTTTTTCAATCCCAAATTAGTATATGTTGGACTAAAAATATTTGCAAAAATTAGTGGTGTCGTTTCTTTTTAATTAGTAAAATTATCGGCCTAGTTGGGTAGACTTAAAAATAAATAAATAAATAAATTTTTGTCGAGTATTTTTTTAAAAAAATATAACGGAGCATTTTTTAAACTAAGTTGTTACGCAATTAAGTTTTAAATGAAGTTATTTAAAAATACAAGAGTTTATTTTTTTGGTAAAATCTTTTAAATAGCTTTTAAAAAAATTATTTTCTATTTGTTTTTTTTTCACTAAATTATTTTTTTGTCAAAAAATAAATATTTTTCTTTTTAAAAAAATAATAGAAATGGGCTCTATGTTTAAGAAACAAAAACTTATATCTGAAAAAATTTTGAGTGATGGAAGATTTTTTTTTTTTTTTCACCATTTTGGCTTGACATCATTACATGTTTGAGAAGAATCTCGTGTAGGAAAGTGTACAAATTGTTAGGTGAGATATTTTGAGCTATAATTATTCAGAATCACGTTGCATGTGTCGATTAGATTATTCCAAATAATACTCTTCCTTTTTTTTTTTTTGGGTTACATAACACTCCTCCTATATGAACTTGAATATTGCAAAAATAAATAAAATTTTTATTTTTTTCATTTTTCAAAACCCACAAAGTTCTAGCCGAGAAATATATAGATTGTTTATATTTGTAAATTTTATGGGGTAATATGGGTCTAAAATAAATATTTCCTCAGTCACATAATATTAATCACTTTAAAGAGCTTTTCTTGTCCTATAATATTTATCACTTTAAAAAGTTTAAGAGATTATTAATTTTTTTTTAAATTTACCCTCATTTATTATTTAATTATCAATTTTTTTTCAATGAAATTGATGAGGTATGGAGAGAGTAAATTTATTAAATTATTTAAAATTTAACTTAAAAGAAAATTATTTATTAAATTAATTTATTTATATAAAAATATATAAAATAATTAATATTATGAATCAGATGAAATAAATAAATAAAATTAATAAATATCTTTGAAAGTTGGGATATTGGGAGTTCCTAGATGTGTGTGCAGGCGGCAGGAGGAGTATAAATATTAAATAGTGCGCGTGGTCAAAAAGTTTGGGGTAAAATACAGACAAATAGAGAGAGAGAGAGAGAGAGAGAGAGAGAGAGAAGGGCATAGTCAAAGCAGAAGAAGAAAAGCATTATTTTCTTTCATGAGACGAACAACGTTAATGGTCGCCAGCAGAACAAGTGGGGATTGAATAATGCCAAACACACCCCCGTCAAAAAACACATTGCACGCCTATGTTCCAGACTTGTCAGAGGCAACAGTCCTAGGGGTACTTCAGTCATTTTAGTTATTATTAATTTTCCAATTACTGCTGGGAATTTACATTGAATCGAGTGTCGCTCCATTCAATCACTATTTATCATTATTACACTACATCGTAGTAATACTTTTCACCAAAAATCAGTTGTTGTAATGAGTGAGATCCTGAATTTTTTAAATAATATTTAGGGTTCAAATTCTGTAGTTATAAATAACACAATTAGGTTGGAATGGTTATTTTTATATTGGACTTTTGCAGTGTTTGAATTCAAATTAGTAAATCAATAGATCGGAATCAAATAATTAAGACAAAAAAAAAAAAAAACAGTAATGCTTTTTCCTATTCAATTTTCTTGGATTTCATGATCTTGATAAGTGGGTACGTTTAGCAAAATTCTTTTATTGATGCGTGTTCAAGGCTTATTCAGTGGGTGGTCATATATAATTTCGAGGGTACATGGACTTTAAAATTATTTCATATATATACATATATAGTTAAATTTGAATAATCATCTTAATTTTCTTTTAAAACACTTCCTTGGGTCACCCCCAATTTCATTTTTAGTTTAATAATTTGTGTTATTTGTAACCGTAATTGAAAATGCACCCCCTAACCTTATAGCCCTAACTCCACCATTGAGCTCGTTTGTGCGCCCCGACTATTAAAATTTTGGCACATTCTATGATAGATTTACGTATAAAATGTAGTTTAATCTTAACCCTTAGATATATTGATAAAACCGTCACTTGATGCATATTAAAGATTTCTTGTTTGTCGCCTATATCTCTCCCAGATATTTGACATGATGAAATATATAAATGGAATAGGTTTTCTTTTCGTGGATTTTTTTGAAAAAGAAAATTTAAGTAAGAACACTTTTTAAGTTAGGTTACTACTTTTCTAAGAAAGTATGATTATTGTTTAAGAAAATTTGTGCAAGGTCGGCTGAAATTTTGATGCCTCTTTTGATTTTTTTGTTCCACAGGAAGAGCATGATGAAATCAGGGCTAAAAAAGCTGAAAATGAGGCTCTTCAATGGGAAGATTATAAATCCATGCCTTTCACTCAATGTGTAAGTTCTACATTATAGCTCATAATGAAGCTAATATATTCTTAATTTCTCATCATCCCTCGATCGATAACATTTCTTTGTGTTTTATTGTTTTCAATTTTCCTTTTTACAGGTAGTAAACGAAACTCTGCGAGTAGCTAACATAATAAGCGGCGTATTTAGACGAGCAATGACCGATGTTCCGATCAAAGGTGAGAACCAAAAGCACAACTATGACTTGACACTACTCATATATGCGCATGCAACAAGTGTAAAAATATTTCCTAAGATACACGCTTTGCTTTAGACCTTTAAACTCGATATGTATTCGTAAAATGAATGCGATGAATGTCGATAGGAATGGATGATCCCAAATGCAGAGTACACTGGTAAAAAAATTAAGAAATGACACTCAGAATTTATTACATCTAATTAATTATTTTTTTATCTCGTATTAGAAGGTTATACAATTCCGAAAGGGTGGAAGGTCTTCGCTTCTCTACGAGCGGTGCACATGGATCATCACCACTTCAAAGATGCACGCACTTTTAATCCGTGGAGGTGGCAGGTACACTCCTCTCAATTTTTTTTTTTCCCGCAATCTATTGAACTTGTAAATTTTTATTTTTCAATTTAGGGAGAATTTTATACCATATGTTACACAAATACTTATGAGCAAGATAGAGACATGTAACAATTGGTCTAGTACAACTTATATAGAATTGTTGACTCATCACTGGGATTTGAATAATTTGTGTATGTTTTTTTACTTGACCAACAGAACAGTTCAGGAACAAGCGGTAGCTCGGTTAATGTGTTCACCCCGTTTGGTGGAGGGCCTAGGCGATGCCCCGGGGCCGAGCTCGCTAGGGTAGAGCTTTCAGTTTTTCTTCATCGATTAGTCACCCAATTTAGGTATCGCATAAACTTTAACCTCCAATTTTCGCGTTTTGATTCCGTGCAATTTTTCAAAATTTCTACATTTTCATGGCCTTATGTAGGTTGGTTTTATCGCACTTTTTGCAAGGGGTTTTGCTTTTTTGACGTACTTAACTTTAGAGATTTTTGGAAAAAGTTGTAGAAAAAATTGAAACTGTTTGAAAGCGAAAGCTCTTACAATTTACTACAACTCTAAATAGATTCCATTTCAAACACTTATCAGCTGCTGAAAAACAACGATAATACCAAAGCACTTCTAAAATTTTTCACACACCCCCCTAACACGATAGCAATGTTCCAAAGAAGTTAAGTAGAGCAATCATTTCGAAAATTAGAAGACATTGCATGATACATACATGTATCTAACTCTCTCATCAATGAATTTAACAGTCACCTATTGAATTTGATTGCAGTTGGGAGCCCGCGGAACAAGACAAGGTAATTTTCTTTCCAACGACACGAACTCAGAAGAGGTACCCGATTATTGTCCAGAGGCTAAAATAAGTCCACGGCACGTAAAGATCAAAAGCGATTATGCAGATGAAGAGAACGTAGGAAAGCAACTTGCTAGCGAATACATGACATTATAACAAGTGTAGTATAATGGAATAAAACTTGCTACGATAGTTTAATTTCATCATAATACAAATGTAAATCGTCGTTGATTAGATTCATTTCCTGCTAGGAAATTCATGTACATTTGATTAGTTCTTGGAGGGACCCGAGGAGGCCCCCCTTATGCCTCCCAGTTCAGTTTTATGCGACTCTATTTTGGCCTAAATTCTTTAATTTATTTGGAAATATGCATAAAACATGTTGGAGTTGAAATTAATTACCATCAAATAAATTTGATGCCATATGTTTGTTTTGTGCCCAGTGTTGACGTTGGAATGGAGTGACTTATGGGCTAAATAAATGTTATGGCCTAAGAATGTGAAAAGCTTAGGGATGTTTCGGTTCGGATCTTCTGTTACATAATCGTGTTACATCTCCTGTTACACTCATCAATACACGTCACGTGTATTGGTGAGCGGTCGAGATAAGGAAAGAGAATCTTTATATTTTTTTCCATATCATCAGTGATTCTCTTTCCTTATCTCGACCGCTCACCAATACACGTGGCGTGTATTGATAAGTGTAACAGGAGATGTAACACGATTATGTAACAGAAGATCCGAACCGATAAGATTCTCTTTCCTTATCTCGACCGCTCATCAATACACGTGGCGTGTATTGATGAGTGTAACAGGAGATGTAACACGATTATGTAACAGAAGATCCGAACCGGGGATGTTTAAAGCCCCATTTAGAGTGAGATTGATTTCAATCACCCAAATTAGGGCTACAAAATTTAGAATATTCAACATCTTAAACCACAAAAACCCAAAGTCTCTACGTATTCTCTTTTCTTGAAAAAAAATAAATTAATCAAGTGTTTCATCATTAACTAACCATAACAGATACGGATAAAAAAAGCATGTATCCTCAATTCTAATTTTAATTCTGAATTTATTTTTTTATACTTATCACAAATTTACAAGTATATTATAAATAATTGAAAGTATAGTATAAATAATGAAAATAATTAAGAAAGATATATATATTTACATAAAAAAATTTAACTTAAATTTTATTTTATATTGTTAAAATTAAATCATTTGATTTAATAACATCCTATTTTATTTTGCATACGCATTGAATGTGCCAACTATGGTAGGCATCGCAAAGCCAATCTATGGTCGCTAGGGCTGGTGCATGCATTGAAGGCCATTGAAATTCATTTGAAACCACTTAAAACAAAATCTAAGTCATCAGAGTCTCAAATTTCTATGAATATATGCGTGTGTGTGTGTGTATGTATATATATATATATATATATATATATATATATAAAAGGTAAGCCAAACACACTCCTGCAACACATTTCTCAAATCCAATTAGACTATTTCACTAGTTCGAATTTTTTGTAACACTTTTTGTTACACTAACTAATATTTGTCTTGTGTATTAACAAGCCATTGACATTACAAAAGAGAATCTATAGTTTTTCTTTCTGATAATTTTTTCTATTTTTTAATTTCAATTACTTACTAATATACGTGACTATATAAATAAGTGTGACAAAAAATATGGTAGAAGATCTAAATTGCTAATTCACAAACTAATCCGCTAAACATTTGTAATTCCTAGCAAGCTAATAACCAACTTCCCATCAAGTTCACCCTTAATTTGGCATAGACCCACTCCAAATTCAAACACAGAAGAGTTAAAAAGATCCCACTAGCTTTGCGAGTAGGATAGAAGTTTGAAGAACAGTAGGAATCCATGCATGTTGATGGTCATTCTGGAATCCCACTAGCTTCCTTCTCACTATCAGTATTTGATCTTGTCAATTTTGTAGGTGAAATCGGTCGTTGCTGGAAAGTGGTTCTCGAAGGAAATTTGGAACTGTTGATATACACCTTGTAATATAAAAGAGTATATGAAAGGTGTATAAGTTGTTTGCAAAACTAACTGTCTTTTATCCCACATTGAATTTATTATATAATATTTATTGCCTTATAAGCATAAATGATATTACTAATAATAAATTGCGGAACTTAAGAGTAGACTTAAGAGGTCACATGTGATGCAGTGCGCTGGTCGCGCCTAGGGTTGGGGCCAGGTTCGCGTTGCATTTGCGCTTTAGGCGTACTTTGCACTTATGCATCATCCCCAGAAGATGAGCCAAGAGCATGTCTTTTGCTCAGGGCTTGATCCAAATTGCAAATAAGCCAAATATTAACAATGAAATATTTGATTTTAATTGGTTTGTTGGCTGATAGTGTGAATAGTATAAATATGCCCCATACCTGCTCTGTCTATTGCTCCTTCAAAAAAGAACAGTCACTCTTGTTTTCAACAAATTACTATTGCTAAAACCATTTTTTTAGAGGCTTGACATATATTCTGGAAGTATATTGTCTGTAACCTTTGGCAAACTGTTTGTGGTAAGGGCAATAAAAACTTTAAGGATAGGGATTACTCATGTCATACTTCTGTTTCCGGCCTACAATAGAAACCTCTAGCAAACCTGGCTTGGGTTGGGGTCAGGTTCGCGTCGCATTTGCGCTTTAGGCGCACTTTGCACTTACGCATCGTCGCGAGAAGATGAGCCAAGAGCATGTCTTTTGCTCAGGGCTTGATCCAAATTGCAAATAAGCCAAATATCAACAATGAAATATTTGATTTTAATCGGTTTGTTAGCTGATATTGTACAATTTCAATTCTTGTAACTGTTGGAGTTACAAACGTTTTGTATTTAGTAGCTATAAATGCTCAAACCACTAACCTAAAACTGTTGAAGGTTACAAAACGAAAAATCCAGCCTTCAATATCTGATTAGTATAAATATGCCCCATATCTACTTTGTCTAGTGGTCCTTCAAAAAAGAACAGTCACTTTTGTTTTCAACAAATTACTATTGCTGAAACTATTTTTTTAGAGGCTTGACATATATCCTGGAGGTATATTGCCTGTAACCTCTAGCAAACTGTTTGTGGTAGGGGTAATAGCAACCTTAAGGATAGGGATTACTCAGTGTCATACTTCTGTTTCCGGCCTACATATTTCTTTTATCAGGAACTATTCAAGCGTACCGTTCATGCAATTTTTACAAAATTACATGTGGATGCAGTTTATCAGAACATTTTCTTGTTCATTAGTTTGAGTTGAGTTATTCATGCGTTTCAGATCGTGCAGCACAACTCGACAATGACGAAGGTTTAGCAGCGACAAATTAGAACTTGAAAAATGAAAAAGGGAAAACAACGATTCATCTTGCAACTCAATACGAACGCTAGAAAATATTCAAATATCTCTGGAAAATTGATGGTTTATAGGAAGTATACATAGATTTTCCTTTTATGTCCTCTTTTTCGTTTGCAAGATTTTTTTGCTAGCTAAGATTTAAAATATGTTAGCGGATGGTTGCTACTTCAACAAAGAAAGAAAGGAAAAAAAAAAACAATATAAGTAACAAAATATAAAATTGGCAGTACAAAAATTATTACCAATAATTATATTAAACCACAATTCCTCCAATTTTACCACCAATTAAATTAATTTAGTGATAACTATTTTTATTTGTCATGATATGATTCAATGGTAATGAGAATTAGTACTTTAGTTGTAATTATTGGCAATTAGTGACACAACTATAGTGATAACACAGTGACAACAAAAAATAGCACTATGATTTTGTGATAAGATTTTCTTGTAATAATATCAAATATCCTTTTTTGGGTATCAGTAACATTAGCTACCAATATTGACAACTTAGACGTTATTGTACTGTACAAATAATTTTTGTAAGCAAACATTACAGGAAATGGGCAAAATCCAACGGAATTTTCACCTCAAAATGCTAATTTTGACGGAAACGTGCCTACTGGAAAAATTGCCTCTGGGTGGCATTTTTTGCCAAAACTCTGCCAGGTAGTCACTCCAAGAAAAAATCGCCTTGGAGTGGCATTTTCCACCAAAAATCCAATTTCTACCGAATTTCTGCCGCCTAATCGCCACTGCCCGGTCACCGCCACTGCTCCACCTGTTTTTGGAATAGTATATCCCAAAATGTGCAAATTTTTATAATTGAGGGAATTCAAACTCGTGACCCCAAGTTGGATGATCAACCCTTCACCACAAAACTATTACAAGAAATTGTATTAAACTTTGTTTTATTTTATACGTATTATATATTTGTTTAATTATTCTTATTTTAATTTATTAATTAATATTAATTTATTTTTTGTATTTTGGAGATATTTATTTTTTGTAATTTATTCTTAGTTTTTGAAGTTTATTCTCTGCTGTAATTTATTTTTGTAATTTATTTTTATTAATATTCGTTTGAGGCCTTTAAATATTTATGTATGTGATGAGCATTTCAATCAAACTATTTTGTTCATACATTTTTTAAACATAGAATTTATTTGTATTTTTTTTATTTAATTTCGATGATACTTGAATTTTTGGAAAAAAATATTGTTATAACGGGATACATTGCATGTACATGTAATTATAAAATATTATTTATATTGTTTTAAATAACAAATATACCATCTACTCTAATATGTATCTTTCTGTCATTTCTATATTCAGTTGTTAATAGTAAAACACATGAAAATATTCTAATTAAAAAAAACTTTTGAAATAAAACTCAATAAATTAAATATATAATCAATAAATTATTTTATAATTTTCATAAATTTAATAAATATAATATAAATAATTAAAAGATAGTATAAATAATAATAGTTAATAAATATATGTATTTACACACAGAATTAGCAAAAAAAGAATTTAAGAAAAATAAAATTATTTTTGCATCCAAAGAGGGTTCAACCTTGGACCAACAAATTAAACATGTATCTATACTATTATAAAAAGAAAACCTCTTTTGTGTCTAAAATGATTTTTTTTTTTGTAATTTTAAATAGAACTATGCAAAATTGTGGCTAATATTGAAAATTCTCATAAAATTAATTCAATTCGGATACGAAATTTTAGTGTGCAAGTTTTACCCTTCTAATTAGTAAACACATGCAACAAAGAAAGCAAACAAATAAGACAATATTGTAATATCACAATTCAACTTGAAAACCCACTTTCTCAACCCACAAATTACTTTCTCAATCATTTTGGATTTTGAAAATTGAAACTCATTTTAAATAAAAAGTTCCTTTAAATCAATACTTAATATTTTTAATTCTCCCTCTCTCACTCTCACTCTCTCTCTCTCACTCTCACGCACATACACACACAGATGCACACACACACACAAAATAAATCCTCTAATTACAATTATCCGATATTTTTTTCCTTTCTCTGGTTTTTATTTCTTTATCACGTAATTTTATTTTATATAAATATTTTATTTTTAGCTTATTATTATTTAATAAATTATGTGAAATAGTTCTTAAAAATTTATTCTTATAAAAAACATTTAATAATATATTTATATTTTGATCCTAAAATAACTAAATTAAGATATATATTTTTTATATCTTGCACTGCTAGTATATTATATATTAAGTAAGACCCCCTTTTATTTTATAATTTTCATAAATTTAATAAATATATTATAAATAATTAAAAGATTGTGTAAATAATAGTCGTTAATAAAGATATGCTTTTACATATACAAATAGCAAAAAAAGAATTTTAAGAAAATAAAATTATTTTTGCATGCAAATGGGGTTCAAACTTGGACCAATAACTTTATATATATATATATATATATGTATACACACACACTCTCTCTCTCTCTCTCTCTCTATATATATATATATATATTAAGTAAGAACCCATTTTATGTTATAATTTTTCATAAATTTAATAAATATATTATAAATAATTAAAAGATAGTATAAATAATAATAGTTAATAAACATATGTATTAACATATTGAATTTAGCAAAAAAAGAATTTAAAAAAAAACAATTATTTTTTAATCCAAATGGAGTTGAACATTGGACCTCGACCTGGTAAGAAAAAAATGCTCTAGCATCAAGCTATCTAACAACTTCTATCTATAATTTTGTTTTTCTTATATAAGTACGTTTTAATATATATATTTTTTAACTTTTCTTGAATTCCGTTAGAAATATATTTTTAATTTTTTTGAATTCCGGCGGAAATTTTTCTGAAATTCCACCGGAATTTTTAAATTTTTTTTCGGATTACAATGAAAATTTCCCTCGGAATTCTGTTGGATTAGTCCGGCGGATATTATTCTACCGGAAATCCGAAAAAAAATTTCCATAGGATTTTTCTGTAGGAAAATGCGTTTTTTCTTTTTGTGAAAATAAATTCTTTATTATAAAACATATATAATTGGTGACAATTGCTTTTACATGTGAGATTCCTTTGCATAATGTTGTTAAGGAGTGACCTCTCTAGGTTACATGCTATTTGTTATCTGATCTTAATATACTGAGGTAGCAATTACTAACATTGGGTATACACCCTTGCATTATGCTAT
>CM047883.1:15753781-15851754 GCA_026212405.1 Petrea volubilis
CTGTTAATAGTCTCCCAAGATACAATGACTAACTTCTCAAAAAAGGAGCATTCCAATTTTCAAGAAACGGCGAACTCCAAAGGTATTTATGACTCACTTGAATATTTAGGAAGTGAAATACACAAAGAGAGAAAGAATTCAGATTGTTTGATGTGAATGAAATGACAAATGCAGGGGGGTATTTATAATACATGAAGTGTTGTGGTTGAAAAGATAAAGGTTGCAACTGTTGGGATCAACACTGGTTCGGTCAGGTCCGAACCGATTTTGGTTGTGGTTCATGCACGGTTCGCACCCATTTGGGTGCGGGCTAGCTGTTGGTTGTACTCGGGTGCAATCCAAAAAGAAATATATTATATAGAGCCCGAAGCCGAGCCTAAGCCCGGCCTACCACGCCATGTTGTGTCAAGATGGCCGGACTGATGGTGGCGGCGGCGCACGCATGTGGGTTTGGTTCACGCCTATCAACCCGTAGGTCCTCTCTCCATTACACACTTGTGAACCCCTAAGGGGCCAACCCTTACTTTCAACTAGCCACTTAAATACAAGACTTTCTTGTATTATCTTTCCTATGTAGGACAACCACATACCACTTAAGATTCCATTTTTAGTTCTTACCTAGCTATCTTGTGTATTTAACTTCTCATTCACCCTAAATTGGTTTTGAGTAATTAAATACATCTTTCATATTTAATCGCGATATAGATTCCGAATAATCAACTTGTTTTTCAAAACAACCAATGGAGCTTCATCAATTCATTGGCCAAAGTTGGTCACTTATCAACTTGTATAACTAATTTTTCTAACAAGTGGAAAAAATGTACAGTTGTAAAAAAAACACCTAACAACCTATTGACAGACTATTAACAGAAACTTTTGGAATGATTAAGTTACAATACACGCATAAGAAGAAATATCAAAATATCTCTTCAACCCCCGTTCCCCTGAAGTTGGAGTTTGATGGATATCAAACAACCCCAACTTGGAGAGAATGAAGGAGAACTAGGGAAAACCCAGTAATTTCTTGAAAACATAAGCTAATTGAAATTTTGAGGTGACATGTTGTCGAGTAATGACGCTATTTTTGTATTAATCGTGGACTACGTGACAATCAATGTCAAGATGTTTAATCCGCTCATGGAACACCAGGTTGGCAATGTTGTGTAATGCGACCTGATTATCACAAAACAAGGGAATAGGTCTATTAAGGTGAATCCAAAATTCATAAAGCAAGTAAGAAATCTATTGAAGCTCACAGACAGTAGAAGCACTGGTTTGATACTCGGCTTCAGCAGTAGAATGAAAGACAGTAGGTTATTTCTTGGATTTCTAAGAAATGAGAGAAAGACCAATGTGAATACAGTAACCAGTGATTGAACGTCTTGGGTCAAGACAAGAGGCCCAGTCCGTGTCGTGAAAGGCTGGCAAATCCAATGAGTTGTGTGTCGGGAAAAACAAACTTAAAGAAGGGCAATGCTTGAGATAACGCAGTACATGTAGCGCTACATCCCAATGATACTGGCATGGAGAGTTTATGAACTGACTAAGCTGTTGTGTATCATAGCTAATATCAGGCTTGGTTATGTTAAGATAGAGGAGATGCCTAAGATGCCTAATAAGTCTTCTGTATTTTTCAGGTTCAGAAAAGGGTGGACCATCATTAGCCATAAAGTTTAACTCCCTTAACCAATGAAGTGCTAGCAGGCTTAGCACCAAGTAAGCCAAATCCCTTAACCAAGTATATATTTGGGCTGATGAATATAAATACCTATATCTGACCGAGCAATTTTAATGCCAAAGAAGTACTTAGCATATCCCATGTCCTTGATAGTAAATTGAGCATGTAAAAGAACCTTGACTTGCTAAATAGGTTCCCCACTAGTGCTAGAAATAAGAACATCATCCACGTAAACAAGTAAGGCAAGAAAACTTGATCTAGAGCGTAAAGTAAAAAGACAGTGATCACTAGGAGACTGAGGAAAACCATAACCTTGCAGTTTTGAAGTAAACTACAAGTTCCATTCTCTAAGGGCATGCTTTAAACCATAAAGTGATTTAATCAACTTGCACACCTGTCCTGGTTTAGCCAAGGAGTATCCCTCAAGGGGTGTCGTATAGACTTCTCTATGTAAAACATTTCCTTACGGTTATAGATGACTAGAGCAAAACCACATGGACTTTCCTTTTGTCTCAAAAATTTCAAGTGCCTAGCACTCTGTCCCACTTCATTAACATGATCAAAAATCAATTCCATACAACTATTTAGACTTTTAGATCAGATAATAGCACTGAGTTCATTAATGCAGAATGCCAATCTCTTTTCAATAGAGTTGGTATTCAGCACCAAAAATCATCCCCATAAACCCCTCAACAGAATGGCAAGGTTGAGAGGAAACACAAGCACCTACTACAACTAACCAAAGCCCTTCTTTTCTAAGCTAAACTGTCTAAGAAATTTTGGGGGGAGGCAATCTTGATGGCCACGTATCTGGTTAACAGATTACCTTCCTCCACTTTTAAGTGGAAAACTACTTTTGAGGTTTTGTTTCAAAAACCTCCAGCCTATGACCATCTCAAAGTATTTGGATGTTTGTGCTATCCAGAGCCTTCTAACGATCCAGAAGAGATTTTGCTAGATGTAGGTCAAATTTATTCACCGGAATAGCCATGGATCCTGCTCGTAGAGATATAGATTTGGTTCAATCGTATAATATCAATAATGGAGATCCTCTTTTTCTTCAACCATCTGATAATCCTGGTATGATTCTCGTGTCCTCACCTTTAACCAAGAATAATTACTTAACTTGGAGTCGATCCATGAAGATGGCACTAGGAGCAAAAGTAAAATTAGGTTTTGTTAATAGAAAGTGCGTAAAACCTGATGAGGAATTTGAAGTTTTTGAGCAATGGATGAGAGTGGATTGCATGGTTCAATCCTGGATTTTGAACTCTATTTCTAAAGATATAGTTGATGGCTTTCTTTTACTTTGTCTGCTCATGAGTTATGGGAGGAGTTAGAAGAAAGATTTGGGGAATGTAATGGCCCCATGTCATACCAAATTCAGAGAGAAATTCAGTCGATTGCACAAGGAAATCACTCAGTAGCACAATACTTCACAAAACTAAAGAAAATATAGGATGAGCATTTGTGTTTAATACCAATATCATAATGTACATGTGGATCCACAAAGCAAATTTTAGATTACAATGGATTTGCAAAAATGGTTCAGTTTTTAATGGGATTAAATGAAGGGTATGATCACCTAAGGCAAGTAAAAAGGGAAAATTCCTGTGCACACCGAGTGTGGGACACATCTATGCACCCAAAGGTTAGGATTAAGACACAACCATTTGAAGATTTTTTTTATCCAATACGCATTAGATGTAACTTAATCCTAATGGTAGGGTGCATGGATGGATCCAAACATCAGGTTCATATAAGAATTTTTCATTAAAAAGAGAGTTAAAAACTATCGAATAGCGGGGATAAGTGGGGGGTGGGAGGGAGAGAAATGGAGAAAACAAAAAAATGTGAAACATGGAGAAGAGAGATGAAAAATAAAGTAAATTTAAATGACAGGTCAAAGATATTAAAAATAATTATTAAAAAAGATGGTGCTTTTTATACAAGTATAAATAAAAAATATATTTTACCTGTGGAAGTTCTATTTCCATCACAAATAAATATATAAGTAATTAATTTATGTGTGAATGCTAATTTTTATACTATATATATATATATATATGTATGTATATAAACCAACTATCAGTTCGTCTAGTAGGATGAGGCGCTAGATTCCTTAAACAACGTCCAGAGTTCGAATTTTAGTATTGTGAATGGAGCAATTAGGTTGGGAGGGTCACCCCATGATGGGCTTTTGCAGTACCCGATCCAAAATTAGTCGGTCAATAAATCGGAATAGGGTTTAAGGCCAAAATATATATATATATATATATATATATATATATTAGTGAATACTATCGGAATAAAATTAAGAATCAAAATCTAATTACATGGTGTGAAGTACCTATAAACTCTTTTGTAGACCTGTAGTGTTCGCTTATTTTTCTTAGAAACTAAAACCATCACATGGGCTAACGGTTAACTGAATTGACTTACTGAAACTCTATAATATGGGTGTGTTTCAAAGAATTAGGGTTGAATTGGGCTTTTAAATTTTTTTCTAAAATTTCATAAATGCAATGGGATATGTTTGGAAGATCTATTTATCAAAATTAAAAATAATTCTTTATTTTAAAAATGATAATTGGGTATTCTGAGTGTTAAGAGTTTATACTTTGATAAATAAACAAAGCAATTCGTTAGCAAGAATTTATTGTGGTTGATGACATGCCTACATATGTTAATTATCCAAGTTTTACTTAGAACTTAAAATTTTGTCTATTTAACTGATCAAAAATGGCTTGGTATAATTTACAACGAGTTATGGGGTAAAATTGCAAATAACAAAATAAAAGTAATTAAATTCTCAACTAGAGAGAACGTATTTAAATCAACAATACCAGCACCGCATTTAGCAGTTGTATGAAATCAATAGGTGATTATGAGTTATAATAGTCGTATACTTGATTTGAATCATTAACACAATTGTTGGAAAAAGTATTGTATTGCCCTCTATCAAAAGAAAAAAGAAATTGTAGCAACACTAAATATATAGTCTCTATTTATCCAAAAAATAAAAAAAAAACACATACAATCTCTAGTTTCCTAGCTAGGCTTGCCTCAGAGAGAGAGAGAGAGAGAGAGAGTGTGCAGTTGAATGCTTATTTAAAAGGCAAATCTATTATCAACATGAAGGTTGTAACTATGACTGTAATTATCAATTGTAAAAGACTTTATTGTTAATTGTTGGACTTAGTAATCAACCTAAGACTTTTAGCATTAAGAATGATTTATATGATCTCCTATATGTTTCCGTTATTCTTTCAAACAGGCAATGCATATATATATATATACACACACACACACACACATATATATTTAATCGTTATTGAAACTTCATAAAGCAAGCAATTTGAGTATGATATTAATCCTATTCCCGATTGGAAAGGTCGTGAAAAAGCAAAAGATTGTGATAATAATTATTGTTATTAATTAGCTGACTTTTTTTTTTCTTTCCTTTTTTCAATTGGATGTACAGAAGGTAAAGTACCTGTTTCTCTCGCAATTAATTTTTATGCCATCTTGGTTCACGGTCTTGGACAAACTTGTATAACTTTTTAGAACAGTCTAATAAATGTTTGAGTGTTCTAAAATGTTCCTTCAAATTTTTAAGATTGAATCTTGAAAGATTCCGAAATAAGATAATATGATTACATAAGTTTCTTTGAAAAAAAAAATTGTTTGTCTTTTTTAACTTGCTTCCAAGATTTTAACATTCTTATATAGCCGACAACAATAATTATGAAGCACTAAAAAAGAGTAATATTAATGGCAAAATATACTATTACAATAATTATACTGAATGGTAATACCTTTCATTGATTAAATTTATTTAATAATAATAATTTTTATTTTATCACAATACGACTTAATAGTAACAATAATTAATATATTAGTCATCATTATTGACAATTAATGGCATCCCATGGTGACAAAAATATTGTTACTATGATTTTGTAACTAGATTTTGTCACTAAATTACCACCATAAGTATTCAACTAATTGTCATAGTGAGAATTTATACATTATTTGTCACTATTGACGTACTAGTGATAATTTTTTCATTATTATATATTATATCGTCATCCACTTACTCATTTTATTGCAGTGAGCTCGTCGTTTACAAAATATAATGCTTTATTTAAATACTTTAAAAGTTCATTTTTAAAATAAGATTCAAATGCTTGGCATTTTAAAACGGAGAAATAAATAAATAAACAAATATAAAGACATAAAAATTGCTAGTAATTATAAATTTACCCTGCGGTGTAAACCTTGGTGACGCAGTGGGACACGAAACCGACACAATGAAGGTGAAATAAAAGTTTGACACCCCATGAGTGAGGCCAAAAAGTTGTTAGAATGGACACTAATGTTGGAATTTTATGGACACTAATCATATTTTCTTCTAAAATTAAATGATGGCAAACAGGTTTAATCATCATGATTAAGGAGACAAAAAGCAAAGCCTGTGTTATTTCTTTTTCAAAATGGTTGGCGTCTATTGTTTTCTCTTTTCCCATTGCATTAATAACGTGGGCTCGTATGCATGTTGCCCTACTAATTAGTCCACTATTTACTATTCTTGGATCTATGAATTAATGCTGCATTTAATACATTATATTTGGTGGTTTCATAAACGATATACATAGATAATTGAAAGTTGATCTCTCTCTCTCTCTCTCACACACACACACACACTCACTCACACACACACTCACAAAACTGACATGATAATGTCTAACTAAATCTAAGTAATTTATCAAATTAAGCAGTATAAGATATGAGATGTAGCATGACATACATCACTTCTTGTTTAACTGCAAGTTAGTGATTGTAACCTATGCTGCACCGTGCACACTGTAGTAGATTATTGGATGAGATCTATCCAATTACGGTCAATGAGGCTTTAATTACCTAATTGGTAAGGTTGAGGCCCCAATAATCTTTAAGTTATAGATTAAAGTTCTTTTGAATGCATGTATTGTTTTTGGTTATGTCCTAATTCTCGTTTTACTATATAGTAGTTCATTTTATGATTGCGTATTTGATATTTCATAATTATTGATTGGAATTGTTTATTCTTTAATTGTAATACATATGCTTATAAAAAAAGAAACTTTAAAGTAGCCAAATTTCTAGAAAAAATGAAGAAGACATTTTTGTCCAATTACGTACTAATTTAGTGAAGGTAATTCCTGAGATCTATTAATTAATTAACTTAAAACATATGTAGGTGTCTATGATCGATGAATCTTGGTGAGATGCCGTCGGTATGGCGGTTGAGTTGTCAAAGTTGCCTTTATAACAATAATAATTGAATTGTGATTGGCAGTTCTTTTTTTTTTTATCATTTAAGCCCAAATTAATTTTGAACTATTTGCATGCATATAGTAATTAAAAGAGTAAATTGCGTTACGCATTTTAATCTTTGTGGTATTTTGTAATTAAAAGAGTAAATATGCAATTGTGATACTCAATTTTTATTGTTGATACATTGAGAGTCTTTTTTCCACAATTTCAAAGGAATAGTTTTTTTTTTCAATATTCCTCTGAATTTCTCGAATGCTTAACGGATATTCCGTTGAAACTGTGACAAAAGACCATAAATGCATAGATGGTATAGGTAGAGTACTACGATCGCACCATCATACCTCGAAAATTGGGATATTTAACGTAGTATACTCTAATTAAAAATCTTACTAACACTGCAAACATTAGAAAATTTTATATTAAATAATACCTGTGAATGCAGGTATTATTCTAGTTATATATTAGTTTCTCGCTACAAGAAAATGAGACAATTGGTAATCATATAACAAGTGATAATGAAAAAAGTTGTCACTAATTATATAGATTTAGTGATAATGAAATTTTGTTGTTACAAAACATGGCTCGCATAATGTTAATTGGTGATAACATAGTGTAACATTGATAATTAGTGATACATATAGTGACAATTTAGTGACAATAGAATCTTATCACAAAATCCTAATGATAATTTTTTTGTCACAAAGTTGTTAATAATTGTGTCATAATTATCAATGGTGGCAATTAAAATATTAATTCTTGTCATCATTGAGTGATATTGTAACAACATAAAAGTTATTGTCACCAAAAAAATTTAATTAGTGATAAAATAAAAAGTATTGTTATTTAATATAATTATTGATGACAACTTTTATATTGTTGCTTTTATATTATATCACTAATACTTTTAGTTGTAGTGTATTTGTGGAATATATTAGTTCATTTGTAATTTTATTGATACTGTTGATATTTGATGAATACAAATGATAATAGTTTTGTTTTCATTTTGTAATATTAATATAATTGATTGGTATATTACAATAGACTGATTTATAGTAAAATAAATAAATAAAATAAATCTTGAGAAAAAATAAAGAAATAGTTGGTTATAGTTTGAAGTATTTCTGATAAAAATTTATCAGTTTTCCTCATTTTCTCTGTGTTTCAATACTTCCGTCCAAGTGAAATACTGAAACCCGCACCATTAAGAAAAAAAAAAAAAAAAATCTTATACGCACAATTTATTAATAAGTAATTAATAACCAAATTGATTTTCTCAACAGAAAATGTCAAACTAATAGCGCCGACTTTGGAACTCGAATTTATTAATTTTCAGTTCCACACAAAATCAATATAATTTTTTAAAAGAGTTAAAAAAAAAGCACTTTCTTTATCCCATAATATATGTTCTTTAGGTTATTGTATAAAATAAAGGAAATAGATTAACAATATTAATTCTAAATTAATTTGATTATACTATCAGCGTAATTAATGAGTTATTGGAAATTTTTTAAAAAAATTATAAAAATATTAATTAAAGTCTAAAGACATATTAAAAGGAAACTAATAAGTTTTTTTTTTTTTTGAAATGTGGAGAAGATATATATTATTAACCAAAAAAATATTTCTAAAACGACATTTATTATGTGATAGAAAAAGTACCACACATACAGGGTGTTTGCAAAAATTTTAGAAAAGCATTTTGCTGCTTTTAGTTTCAAAAAAATTACTTTAAGTGTTTAGTTTTACAACTTCTATTTAAATTAAGTTAAAAAAAAGCAGAAGCTGAGAAGTTGGACAGAAGCTGCTTTTAGCAGCTTAAATGTGCTTATTGGTATTTTCGTAAATAAATTGAACTTGTTGAACTAATTTCTACTAACTTTTGACTACTTTTCACTTTTATTTGTATGCACTCCACACTTTTACTATCAATTTTTAACGGATTCTCACTCTTATTTTCAAATACTATCAACTTTTACTATTAATTTTTTTTCAACTTTTTTAACAATTCCAACTGCTTCAAATTAAAAACAAAAACAATTCCAAACAACCAAGTACTAATCAAAAATGAAACTAAATTCCCTAACTTATAAAGGACGTCGTGTGAATTTGACAATAATTTTAATCCTTTTTCTAACTAAATGATTTATTTTGTATAATAATAATAATATAATCTACATTCACAACAGATGCAGGTGATTAGACTGAAAAAGATTGTTACTTAAAGTGTTTCTATGGTAGAAATATGGAATAAAATATAGATTTTAAATATTAGAATAGACGATCTGAATTCTGAAATGATTGCTAAACTAGTACACTGATGGACACAATTGGCCTAACCTTTTCTTGTAAGTCTATGCACTAATTAAATGAGATTTTTCACAATATATATTTGAATAGTGGTTTAATTTATTGAATCTTTCAAGCTGGAATATGCTTTAATATGTGGGTAAAGTGATAAAAACCCTTTTCTTGATCTTCTCTTTCCAAATGTAAAAAGAGGAACATACAATTAATGAACATCCGAACACTGCCACTCACTGCATTCATTGCGTACCAGAGTTGAGGTCCAAATTATAGCTATTATTTTATTTATTTAAATAAAAAAAATGCAGATACTTTATATGTGTATAATTATTTCAACATACTATAATTTTGAATTTTTTAAATCATTAGATAAATTAAAAATTAATAAAATGAAGTTACTTTATAGTATTGTTCAAAACCCCTTTATGTAGAGGTTCGAAAAATTCATAATTATAATATTTTTTAAAAAGATACTCTATTTTAAAATAGTATTTTCATTTATGGTGTATTCCATCCTACATATCATATAATACATTGGGTAGAGGAATGAATGGCATGTGTACAAAAGTGATGTAATAATTTTAATTTAATAAATAAAAAAAAAGAAAATTAAATTTAAATACACATATATTATCCATCCAACCAATCGAGTGTATTACACCCGATGTAGGATCTACAAGACATTCATCTTTTATTTTGTAATTCACTTTAATGGTAAGTGTATAAAATTACTTTATTAATTATACAATTGGCGCGAGATCTTTACACTTGGTATATATCCAACTATTAATATAAAAAATGGAACACAATTTGAAATAAAGGATTCATGTAGTGTTCGAAGAGCTCTAATTTTCATATAGTAAAGTTTATATATGTTTATGTATATGTGT
Organism: Petrea volubilis; assembly: GCA_026212405.1. Classification (NCBI taxonomy): domain Eukaryota; kingdom Viridiplantae; phylum Streptophyta; class Magnoliopsida; order Lamiales; family Verbenaceae; genus Petrea; species Petrea volubilis. The sequence continues at coordinate 15,763,973 of CM047883.1, forward strand.
GTGTGTGTGTGTATTAAAGTCAAACTATATTGTATTTGAATGCATTGATTTAAAAGTGTCTTAAAGGGGTTTTTTTTTTCCTTAGGCTACTTCAAATATCTTTAAAAAAAAGTGATATTTAGCTTCTTTTTTTTTTTGATTTATGCTTTTCAAAAAAAGTCTAAGCAAAGATTCATCATTTTCATTGAAATTTTTTTAATGAAAAAAGCCTATCTAAATAAACTCAAAATTAGTAACTCTAAATGACATTTTTGTAATAAAACAACAAATAGAAAAAGATGAAAAGTAATTCTTTTCTATGAAAAGGTATTTTAATGAACAACACTTATCTTTTGACGGAACCGTAATGGTACTTTTTAACATACAAGCCATTTTTTTTTTTAAATTAGCCCAAACCTTAGGAAATGTGGTTGTAATTAAGTTACCGTAATTTTTGTCTTTTCCCATTTCTATTCTCATGTCTCTCCACTCTCCTTTCTCACGCTCCTCTTTTTTATTCTATTTCTACTTTATATTTTTATTATTTTTTTAATCAAAAATAATTATATTTTAAATTTATTTTTTTGACTTATCATAGATTTGATAAATACACATGAATAAATAAAAACTAAATAATAAAAATCGCTATGAAAGATATATACATACATATATATATATATATGAATGTATGTATATGTTGTAGAGAATTTAATAAACATGTAATTTTGTGCCATTAAATTTAATTATTTGATTATATTAATTTTTTTACACACATTGGGCAAGTGTATTTGTTCTGCTAGTAATAATTAAGCCGATTGCTCAAATTAGAACAATCGGCTTAATTCTTAACTCCATGGGTTCGAGTCCATGTTAATAAACCAGGCCATTGAGCCCATACTACAAAATATGGGCTTAAAAACTTTCATTCGTTAAATTTTAAGTGGGTTTCGAAAAATATATTAAAATTAGTTGGCGTAAAGATGGGTTGGTATGGATTGTAATTGAGTTGACATGATTCCCCCCACGGATCCAACAAGAAAAGGGCGTGATGATTAACTGAAAGGAACACCGTATAGAAAGTTAAAAATAAATACTAGCAACAAGCATGTAATGTGTTACAAATATACATATTACAGACACACATGTTGTGTGTGTGTGTACATATATATATATATATATATTAATTTGTGTGACATATTACAGAGACACATGTTGTGTGTTTATAAATACATATATATATATATATATTAATTTGTGTGACATATTACAGAGACACATGTTGTGTGTTTATATATACATATATATTAATTTGTGTGATATATTACAGAGACACATGTTGTGTTATATATATATATATATATATATTAATTTGTGTGTGTGTTTGTATGTGTTTTGTGGAGAAAGAGAGTGGCGGGTGTTCGCCTAGGGTCATCAGTCCGTAACCATACATGCACGAGCTAGGGCTTATTCTATAGTTAATTAGTAATTAGATGGGAGCCATTTGATTGCAAGCTAAGAGAGCTTATTGTTGAAATATTAGTGAAGTTGTTTAGCATATATATCAATAAAATTTAATGCAATAAATTTGGTGCTAGAAATAGGAAATTAAGCAACCTATCTTTTTCTGTATAAATATTTCATTTAGGGTGACATAAAGTTAATTTTAAGATAATTCTTAAATAACAAAAATTATATGCCAATATAAAATTATATAAATGCAAAAAGTTTGAATTAATTGAAACGTAGATAAAGATTAAAGAAACCATTACAACCACAACTGACAAAAAATCCTCCCCCCCTCCAAACAAAAAAAAAAAGAAGAAAAGAAAAAGACCCTCATGGACAACTGTACTGCAAACAGTAGTGGTGGATGGAAAAAATGCAGTCAACCTCCTGTAGTTTGGCTATCAAGCACGCAAAACCCTATGTTTTTTAAATTGTCATAAAAACTTATGAAATTTGCACTGGCGAAGGGGGGAGGGGTCATTGCAAATGTGGAGGGTTGTGGTGGAGGTGTGATTTTGGATTTTTTTTATATATATATATATATATAGATATATATATATATAAAGCAAATCAAGATTGTAATCATTTAAAAAAAAAGAATTTTATAATAATAATTTGAGTGAATTGGGGTAAAAAATGTCATCTTATTCCTAAAAATGAAAATCAAGCAGCTCAAAACACGTGTGCATCACACACATGATTAGGAAGGTTTGTTCAACTTGATTTTTAAAACTATTATAGAAATTTACCAATTCGAAAAATACAGGATTTAACGTGCAAATTCGACAAACCACAAGGAGGGCAGATACATTTTACCCATGGTGGAACGTTAGATTGGGCTTTGGTGCTGGTGGAGCTGTAGGGTTCCCTTCTCTCAACCTTCTTACAAACACCTTCCGTTGAAAAGAATAATTTTCATTTAAGTATTTGAAATCATCACGTTGCAGCAGTAGTACCCTTGCTGTGGCCAAAGAAGTGGGCATATAAATCAACACCAAAACAAGCCAAAATATGTGTATTCTGCTACTCTTCATTGAGGGAAATTTAGTTCCTGTCTATGTATTGAAGCATTGCATAAATAGAGTTTGAGGGAATCCGGACTTACAAAATACGATTTGATTAGCACAACAATTAAGTAGGGTCATCTCAACAATTACCCTTAAGCCAATCCTAATTGTGTTCACTTGTCACGTCCCCACAAAATTGAGTGTAGCCATTAATGCGATGGTTCTCAAGCCACTAACCCTTCAGTCAAAACAAGAAATCTTTTCATTCAAAGCATGATATTTGTCGGACTTAATTATATTGATTGTTGTTTAATGGGTTGATCTCGTTGAAATGTACACCAATCATACGACATGCGTGACATATTTAACATATGTTATATTTTGGATAATTGGTATACTGTATTCGCGGGGTTGTGTTAATTTAAATACGAAATTATTAAAATAATGACAATGTAAATACAAATTTCAGTGAATGTTTAAATTCGTGAATTTTGGTAGGATTTTTTGGTGTAAAGTGAGTAATTAATCAAATTCCTCCACTTGCTTTTGATTTCAAAGTCAACTCCCAAGTCAATAGTGCCCATTTAACTGACGTGTGGAAAAAGAGGAAGGACAGAATTTTCTAGCCACCTCACTAGCGTCATTGGTGGTTATTAGAAGTCATGCATTCATATTTTCCCTAGCGGAAATAACAATTATTTGAAAGAAAATCCCGCGGGTCCTGTTGGGTCAACCTATCCATGTCACCTCTGGGTCTATCGGCCCACCAGACCTCACCATGGCGCAATTAAGTTAGGGCCAAGAATGTGTCTACGGGTCTAGGGTTGCCAATTGAGCGGATTTTAACCGGAATTTTAATATTTTCGATCGATTATAAATATTTATAATTTAAAATAAGAATATCGAATATGGAATCAAACAATCTAATTTATTAAATGTCCAAATCCAAATTTTAGTAACATTATTTATCCAATAACCCTATATATATATAATATATATAAAGCCTCTTAATAGGATACAATATAATACCTATAGAATATTCTAAAACAATATCTTTATATATATATATATATATATATATATATATATTCTTATTTTAGTTTTAATTAAAGCATTATATTTAATGCTTAATTATTTTTCATAAACATTTGAAATAATTATTAAATACCTTTGTGTTTATATTAAATATTATTCATTAATACAAAATTTGTATAATTTTCTATTGACGTGCATATTTAAATTTTAAATAATTATATCATAAAAGCTAATTAGAACAACTATAATACATATTTCATGATATATTATTATTTTGTACGTAATTGTATTAATATTCTCCATTTATCTTTATTTGGTTTTAATTTTTTTCTTCACCGGTTCAACACCCCCCCCCCCCCCCGGCCCTTTTAATAATCAAGTTGGATTTTTGATCAGATTTTCAGATCTTTATTGGGTTTGAATTTGAAATTAATGGTTTCGAATCTTATAGGAGCTCAGGTCGAATTCGATTATTGGATATCATTATCGAATTCGAATTTTTCAATCCGCTACGAATCCAACCAATATGTGTCCATCTCCACTTCTAACCCATCTCTGGCTTTTTGGGCTTCGTTGGGTCTCGATGTCACATTAGGCCTAGTATAATTTTATATAGTATCAATTTTGTTCTTTTATTGGTATATTAAAAAAAATTGTTCTTTCATTATTTTGTCCTTATATTTTACTTATCTACGCTGTCATATAACGTGTGAGAGGATCTAACAATCGTCTTGGTATTTTTTGATATATTGTGGTGTCTTTAGTGTCTCATATTTTCATCTCTCTCTCATTTGTCTTCTCTCCCCTCATTCCTCTCCTCACTAATTAACGTTTTTTTTTTAATTTGTAGTCTCTACTTCCTCCTCCTTTCATCCCTCCTCTATCAACCTTTTTTAACTTTCACTTTCTTATTTTAAGCTATTTTACTTTAAATTATTTTTCTATGATATGTTTAATACAATTCATAAAAAAAACAATTAAATATATATATATTCATGTACAAATCTTAATAAACATTTACAATTTTAGATACCAAAATTCAAGTATATAATTAAAATATACATCATTTTTATTTTACGTACCCATAGAGTGTATCAAACTGCTAGTATATTCTGTTTATATACATAAATATTTCTTTGAACAAGTCTTTTATGAACATTTATATATGCAGTATGCATACAATATTTGTGAACAAATTGATAAGCTCTGGGACCATTTATGATGTGATGTCAATGGTAGTGCTCTTGATTCTGTTATTCCAGCATTGGCTCTTGTTATTGTTTTGGCAATGAGTTCCAAAATAGACTTGGCCAATAGGGAATGAAAATTTGGTTATCTGTTAAATGACTCTTGTTATTTCGGTTGCTATGCATTAATCTACTTCTTCTTCTTCTTTTTTCTTTTTTTTTTTTTTTGGTTTTAGCCACCCGGTTCCGACTCATTGGCCGACTAATTCAGATCGGGTACTGCCGAGGCCCATTGTTGGGGCGATCCTCCCAACCCACTTGCACCATTTACCACATCAGAATTCGAACTTTGGACGTTTAAGAAATCTAGTGCGTCATTCTACGAGACCAATTGGTAGTTGGTGCTATGCATGAATCTACTGACATTGATCTCAAACAGTTAAAAATATTGCTCCATGATATTAGTTAGGCAAAAGGATAATTTTGTCATCACCGTCAAGCGTTATCTCTGATATATGCCTGCTCATCTACATTCTGAATTCTGATTCGTTTATAACAAAAGTCAACTAGGGATGGGGTTGGGAAAGAAATATGATACTAAAGAGTAAGGGCTCAAAAAGAGTTACATTTTCAAAAATTGTGAAAGGTAAAACTGTAGCAGAACAAATGAATAACCTAAAAATGGCTCAATGAACAAGTCAATAAGGTGAAGCTCTTGCCCAGTACTCCCTCCGTCCCATATTAGTTGTCGTTTTAGGAATTTTTTTTTATCCCATAATATATGTCGTTCTCACATATCAAGAAGAAATTTCTTAATTTTTTCCTAATATACCCTTAGACTTTAATTAATATCTTATGTAAATTTCTAAAAAAATCAACAATTTATTAATTATGGGTGATTCAATTCCTAAAAAATCCCCCAACAACACTAATTGTCTTTCAATCTTCCATGTTAATGGTTATTTTCATTATGAAAATCATTGGAAAGAGATAAATAATTGATGAAAGAGAGATTAGTAGCGTAATTTATTAAAAGAATATCTTGGTCAAAATAATTTATAATTAATGTTCTTAATCCATTTTCTTAATTCTTGTGCATAACCCCAAAATAACAAATAATATGAGACGGAGGGAGTATTTTCTATTGACTAGAATATAGCAAACGTCAGATAAAAAATTATTTCCAAACAGACTAGCCATTGAACTAGTGGTCTTAATGGTTATTTTTTCAACTTTCAACGAATTTGACTGCTCATGCGAATAGTATGATGTCATAAATGTAATACTCTTATTTAGGTATATTATAAATGATTAAAAATTATTTTGATACTTGCGAAATGCCTTAAATATCAAATTGATACACCAATTTTCAAAATTGTGTTAAGTGATACATGAATTATATTGTAATTTTCAATTTGATACCTAACTAACAGAACTGTTTAAGTATCCATTCGAAAAAATTATTTAAAATTTATAAAATACCCCCTAAAATAAAAATTTATCACAAAAAATTCATGAAATTATTGTATTGAAACTAAAGACCCCTTAAAGCAAACTTTTGTATTGAAAAACTCGTGAAATGATTATTCTATATCTTTGAAAATTTATTTCACCAACTTGGATTTGTTTATCTATATTTGAATAATTCACTACAAAAAATAGGTTTTTTTGATTGATTTTTTAGTCATTAAATAAAGAAAATCAATCACAAAATGAGATTATTGACCGAATGTATTGGTCCAAAAAACCTTTGTAATATATTTTTCCCGTAACCTATTCTTTTGTTAGTCACAACAACTCTTAGAATTTTAGTTACAATCATAATTTTGTTGGCGATGATGACATAATTTATTGTTAGTCCATCACAAAATGGAGTCGTCAGTCACTAACTTGTGACAAATTTGTCAATCACAGCTAAGTGATCGAAGCATTCGAGTCTCTAACTTGAGACCAATTTGTCAGTCCTAGCTTAATAATTGAAACATTTGTCAAAATTCTTGTAGTATTGCATACAAATATATTTTTAAATAAGTCTCCGCTTGCGCTAGCCAGGAACTGAGACCTGCCCTACGCCTTGGGCAAAGGCGACCACACATGTTGGAAACCAAACCCGATCATGCTCCATGGGTAGGGGCGACCATGTGCACCTATAAAGAAGCACAAATTTTGTGCCCATGGAGTTTTAAACTCACATCTTGCACAAAGACATGTTAAAAGGTTTTTTTTTTAACTTATCCCGTATTTATGAAATTAGTATTTTATTAATTTTAATTTTATTAATTCATTTCTTATCCTTAATTTGTACGATTTAACATTCGCCTTGACAAATTATTAAAATAAGGTTAAATTATCAAATTATTTATTTTAATTTAGTATAATTGACCAATTGAAACAATCAAATCTGAAACTCCTGCTAATTCAATCTGCCGAAATTTGAATAGTTTGAAATTTGATAATTGATCATTTTACACAGTTAATTATATGAGAATCAACTACATATTCAATAAACTTATTTGAAATTGGCCAATTCATTTAGCGAACTATTGATTGAATTATAGAAATTAACAAAATAAATTCAATTATCTATAAATGATAGATGATGATGATGATGATGATGATTATTATTATTATTATTATTATTATTATTATTATTGCTATTGTTGCTGTTGTTGTCCTTATTATTATTATTATTATTATTATTTGTGACTTCCCTCTCTCTCTCTCTCTCTCTCTCTCTCTCTCTGTATTAAATTTTAAAAATTCAAATAACTATTATTGAGTTTTTAGTAATATTTTCTTACATGTACTGATAACTCTATTCACAAATCCTATATGCAACAAAACACGTTTCTTCCTTTTACTTAAGTTCTATATTTTCTAGAAAAAGTATTTTTATCTTTCTTACACTTTTTAAGTTAAAGTATTAAATATTGTAAAATAAGATATAGCACTAAATATTGTAAAATAAAAAATATTCACGAACTTAAGGTAACTTTGCCTTATATAAAATGTTATGTGTATACTAATTTCTTTACCCATTTTTACTTTTCTTCTTTCTTTTTGCTTTTTAATTAATCTCGTGTCTCTCTTGAACGATCCATATATTACTATTGAAAGAACTTATAAATTTAGAAATAAATGAAATGTATGTGGGTAGAATATCTAATATATATAATTCAAAAATCTTGAAACTATCCAAGTAAGCGTATATGTGGATAGTCTCATACTCTCATTAATTTTATTTTTTCATGTATGGCATCAAATATTTTTTTTATATTTATTTAAATTAGTATATTTATTGTTCACATTTATCCAAAAGAATCCAACAATTATCAAGTATTTAAACCATGATGGATTTAATTTTAATTCGAATAAAATAACATAATTAATACTTTATTTACAACATTTATCATTTACTTTAATAATAATTATAAATTTTGACTCTAAATAAATTTTTAAAAACTTCAATACCTTAATTGTACCAAAATTAATATTGAAATCATGCATATTCTATTATTGTACAATTTTTAAATATATTTATTTATCGATTAATATTTTAAAAAGTTAATTTATTAATCAAATTATTTTTTATAATAAAACTTTATGAAAATATAGACATGAAACTCTATAATTTCCCGTGGGCACGTGGCTAAATCTACTTCAATCTATAGTATAGAATAAATTATATTAAAAAAATTCATTTTACTTAATAAATTTAAAATATTTGTCCATAGCATGTGAAGTGAAAAGTACATCTATCTTTCTAAAATCATCATAGAATTGAAAAATAAAACACTACTAAATTTATAATAACAAAAGTTTGAATTGATATATAAGGATTCCTTAATTTACATCACCAACAATAAAAGAAATTAATTCATATTTCAAAATTTTATTTAATTCTTATATATATATATATATATATAATTATTTATTTAATTTTATAAGATATTACTGTGATCCAAGCGCAACTTTGCATGTATAGAATCTAATAAAAATTGAAAAATTGATAAAATAATGATTCAAATTTTATTTAAGAATAAAAAAAATTAAAACATTGACTTACGAAAATTTAATTCAAAAGTTATTCATGACAAGTTAATTAAATTAGTAATTAATTACTTTATACTCTTTATAGGTGATGATATCCGGTGTCTTATGAAAATATTTCTCAAATTGAGGTCATAGTCAAATAGAGTACTTATTAGTTTCTCAAAGACGAATTATGAGTCTATTAATGTTTTCAAAAGTTTATTTAAAAATACTTTTTTCATTTATATTTTTTTTATGAATTAAATAAGTGATCATTCTGATAGAAATTTAAAGAAAAATAATGCGACTGATTAGTGATTGTAGTAAATTTACGAGTGATTTGTGACTATGTATTGGTCACAAGTAGTGATCAGTGAGTGACAAATGACAAGTTGACAAATTTGTAATAAATCTGCGATTGAATTCAGATAGTGAGCGAAAGTGACTGCAATATCAGTCACAAAATGTGACGATTTAGTGACGAATTAAAAATTGATAGATTTGTGATGGATTCGTGACCGACCTTGGTTAACAATTAGTAACCGAATGATTAGTCACCACTAGTAATTGATTAGTGTAAGATACAAGTTTATGACCAATGAGTGACCGATATTATAAAATGTTGAATGTCCTTGAAGTTTTACTATCTGTTTAGTGATTGAATCAATATTGTCTGCCACATGATATAACAACACAACAGTGACTAAAATTACTTTGGTCACAATATCAGTCACCAATCAGTTGCCATTCCATTAGTGAATATCATCTAATTTTTTATAGTATGATTAGTATGTTGGAATGGAGTGGGAATGGAAGAGGTTTCCTACATCAATTTCTAATGACACGCTTGGTATAATTTACAATTGAGAATACTAATACCCAGAGGAATCATCATTCCTTTATATATGGGAGTAGGAATTCTTTCCATCTTCCATGAGTTTGGCTAATCTGATGACAATGACTCCTGTAATTTCGGTTGCTATGCATGAATCAATTGAAGTTGATTTAAAACAGTCAAAACTGTTCAATGATATGAACGTGATTAGGCGAAAGGATAATTTTGTCATCACCAAAAGTGAAATCTTTGATGCCTACTATTCTGATTCGTTTATATCAAAGTCAATTTGGGATGAGATGGAAAAGAAATGTGATATTGATCGCTCAAAAAGTATTATATTTTCAAGTTCATAAAGTTTCAAATTGTCGAAGGTAAAATTGTAGCAGAACAAATGAATGACCTAAAAATGGAGTAATGACCAATTCATTAAAGTGTAGCTCTTGCCTAGTATTTTCTAAATATTGACTAAGATACAGGAAACGTTAGATAAAAAGTTGTTTCCAAACCGGCTAACCATTGAACTAGTGGTCTTAATGGTTATTGTTTTAACTAATTTGACTGTTAATTCGAATAGTATGATGTCATAAAATGCAATACTCTTATTTAGGTATAGGATAACAAACGAATAATAATTATTTTGATACTTTTTTTGATACAAATTGATGCACCAATTTTTAAAATGATCTTAAATAATACATGAATTATACGATAATTTTCAATTCAATATCTAACTAAACAGTTAAGTAATATCCACTAGAGAAAATTATGAAAAATTAGTAAAACAACCCCTATAATAAATTTTTATTCCTAAAAAGTCATGAAATTAGTGTATTGAAACTAAAGACCCCTTAAAGCAATCTTTTGTATTGAAAAACTCATGAAATGATTATTCTATATTTTTGAAAATTTATTGCACCAACTTGGATTTGTTTATCTATGTCTGAATAATTCACTACGAAAAAATAGGCTTTCTGATTGATTTTTTTTGGTCATTAAATAAGAAAAATCGATCACAAAATGAGACTAGTGACCGAATGTGTTGATCTGAACGACCTTTGCAACAAAAATTGATTAAAAAAAAAATGAGATTATTATTTTATTAATTTTAATTTTATGAAATTATTACTTATCTTTAATTTGTACAATTTACTATTCGACTTGACAAATTATTAAAGTATGTTAAATTATTAAATTATTTATTTTAATTTAGTATAATTCACCAATTGAAACAATAGAATTCGAAACTCGGCTTTTTTTAACAATTAAGTGTCAACTCTTTGACTTTTTTTGATACGTTCGATTGTGCACTCCCTAAAATACGCTTTTGTAATCTTACTTATTCTTTTCTCTCCTCTCTCCTTCTCCGACGACATATTTTTGTCTTTTCCCATTTCTGTTCTCATGTCTCTCCACTCTCCTTTCTCACATTCCTCTTGTTAATTCTATTTCTACTTTATATTTTTATTAATTTTTTAATCAAAAATAATTATATTTTAAATTTATTTTTTTGACTTATCATAGATTTGATAAATACACCTGAATAAGTAAAAAGTAAATAATAAAAATTGTTATGAAAGATATATATGTAATTATATGTTGTGGAGAATTCAATAAAACTGTAATTTAGTGCCATTAAATTTAATTATTTGAGTATATTAATTTTTTTTACACACGTTGAGCAAGTGTATCTGTTCTGCTAGCAATAATTAAGTCATTGCTCAAATTAGAACAATCGGCTTAATTCTTAACTCCGTGAATTAGAGTCCGTGTTAATAAACCAGGCAATTGAGCCCATACTACAAAATACAATTAATATGAGAGGAAAAAAGAGCGAGTGAAGGTGATTTTTAGACTCATATCATCATTTGAATTTTGGGCACTTACTAATTCAACATAATTTATGTGGCATCGTATGGGATTAGCCGATTAGAGTCCGATGATATAGGTTCATTTAATTAAAAGTGGCGATTAGGCGGACTAGATTGGGTTTGGGTTGTGTTTTCACGCGTTAAATTTTAAGTGGGCTTCGAAAAATATGTTAAAATTAGTTGGTGTAAAGATGGGTTGGTATGGATTGTAATTGAATTGACATGATTCCCCCAACGGATCCAACAAGAAAAAAGCATGATGATTCATAATTATAGTATTTTAAAAAGGATACTCTATTTTAAAATAGTATTTTTTTTTATGGTGTATTTCATCCTACATCTGATATGATACATTGGGTAGAGGGATGAAGGACATGTGTACAAAAGTGATGTAACAATTTTAATTTAATAAATAAAGAAAAAAGAAAATTAAATTTAAATACACATATATTATCCATCCAACCAATCGAGTGTATTACACCCGATGTAGGATCTACAAGACATTCATCTTTTATTTTATAATTCACTTTAATGCTAAGTGTATAAAATTACTTTATTAATTATACAATTGGCGCGAGATCTTTACACTTGGTATATATCCAAATATTGGAATAAAAAATGGAACACAATTTAAAATAAAGGATTTCATGTAGTGTTCGAAGAGCTCTAATTTTCATATAGTAAAGTTTATATATGTTGGCTTAATTACACTTTTGGTCCTATAAGTGAGACCCCCTTTTCAAATTTGATCCTATAAATTTGATGGTTACACATTTAGTCCTATATGGTGGTTTAATTTGACACATTTGGTCCTGAATTAACACATTTGGTCCTAAATTTTCAAATGTAGTCATGTCTCATTTAGGACCAAATGTGTTAATTGACGACCAAATGTGTCAAATTAAACCAATATACAGGACCTAATGTGTTAATTTAGGACCAAATGTGTCAAATTGAACCAACATATAGGACTAAATATGCAACTATCAAACTTATAGGACGAAATTTGAAAAGAAAGTCTCACTTATAGGACCAAAAGTGTAATTAAGCCATATATGTTTATGTATGTGTGTGTGTGTATTAAAGTCAAACTATATTACATTTGAATGCATTGATTTAAAAGTGTCTTAAAGGGATTTTTTCCCCCCTTAAGCTACTTCAAATATCTTTAAAAAAAGTGATATTTAGCTTTTTTTTATTTATGCTTTTCAAAAAAGTCTAAGCAAAGATTCATCATTTTCATTGAAATTTTTTTAATGAAAAAAGCCTATCTAAATAAACTCAAAATTAGTAACTCTATATGACATTTTTGTAATAAAACAACAAATAGAAAACGATGAAAAGTAATTCTTTTCTATGAAAGGGTATTTTAATGAACAACACTTATCTTTTTGACGGAACCGTAATGGTACTTTTTAACATACAAGCTCTTTTTTTTTTTTTTTTTTCAAAATTAGCCCAAACTTTAGGAAATGTGGTTGTAATTAAGTTACCTTAATTAATTGTATTTATTTAGTTCTTCATGATATGTTGATGTAATAAATGAAGTAATAGATTCTTGGACAAATTAAATATTTAATGATAATTAACATGATTTTGGCCTATTTATATTTTACTACTTCCTCAGTCCGATAATAGATGTCATTTTAGGTTTTTCACAAGGATTAAGAAAATGGACTAATACCATTAATTATAGATTAATTTGACTAAAATATCCTCATAATTAATGAGTTGTTAGGAGATTTTTCAATAATTTACAAAAGATATTAATTATTATCTAAGGTTATATTAGAAAAGTACTAATAAATTCCCTCTTGAAATGTGAGAAAGATATATGTTATGGGCAAAAAATTATTTCTAAAATGATATTTATTATGGAACGGAGGGCGTATTATCTTCATGTTAAATGTTCTCACATTGTTTCAATAAATAATTTCTTAGCTTGTGAATATTAAGTATTGGTTTATTGCAAGCAACCTCATTTGCTTTGGACCCATCAACTGGATCTACGACCCATTTGGTCCAGCCCATTTTGGTTCTGTGGCAGAGGTATTTCTCAGTTCTAACTAAGACATTTTTGTTTAAGATTGTGTAATAATTCTTTTTTTTGTCCTTTTTAATTTGACCACCTTTGTTCAAATTTGGTGGATGATACTCGGCCTTCGGTGGTCGCTAAATACGAAAACCTAGAGATAGCGCAGCGAAAAGAAGGATGGGTACCAAAAACTATAAATAGTGCTAATTATGTATTTAAATCTAAAAGTCAGTTCAGTCTTGCCTTTAATGTCAATTAAGCGTCCATGTTTCTTTTTTTTTTTTTTTTTGGTGGAATAAATGGAGGGGTGATAGGCTACTCAAGAACCCTCCGACAGGGAACATTGCGCCCGCAGGGTACCACACACATCTGGGAACACAGCGTCCATGTTTCTACAATAGTTTTAAATCATACATGTGTTTTGCCATATAAAATCAAATTGATATTCAACTAATGGAATCTATAAGTATCCGTTGTCGAACATGACCTAAATACCCCATAAAATAAAACTTAACGGTTTTAAAAAATCTGTTCCACCAACTCTTTATCCCAAAAAGTCCAATTATTAATGTTATAAATTTCATTTTTTAGAGAAATTGCTCTTTGTTATATTAATTTTTTTAGTAATATTAAGTTATAAATTAGTTTTATTTACCAATATTGATAATTTGTTCTTAGAAAAAGCTTTTAACTTGCAAAATTAAAAGTATGTCACCATATTGTATAAATCTTAATGTTTAAGAGAAAATGTTCTTCTTGATTTACACATTTTTTATGATAACCATCATAATAAAAGCTAATTTATAATAACCATCATTGGTATAAATCAATCTCAAGAAAACAAAAAAAATATTAAAACAAATCAATTCATCAAATATATATTTCAAACTAAGAAGTCCAGGGTAATTTAATTAGCTTATTTGTCACGCCCCACTCCGGGGACGCCGCACAGCACTGCTCTTTAACTCTAATAGGCGTCGAGGCAGCAAGTCCCGAAAATTAGAACAAAATTGAACCACAATTATAATCATCCCATAATTTTAAAAATATCCAGTATTGCCCAAAACCTGATGAGTTACCTATTCTATTACAGAGGGCCCGCAGGCAATACTTCAATCACAAACGATAAAACAGTCAAAACAGCCCAAGTATCTCATATAATCTAATGGCAACAGCAATAATGTAACATAAAGTGCAGGGACTCCAAGGTCGTCCATCTACCCTAGTAGTATTTCGCATCATTCTCTTCAAACTACTCTCTGCAAGAAGCGATTGGTTGTGGGGTGAGCAACACCTCACCCAGTAACAAGTTAAACTCCCTTTACCGAAATCAAGTAAATACATACTCGCACATAATGCATCGCGAATAATTAATTACCATAGAATTAATCATAATATAAGTGGACATGCATGTTCTCATGCAATGAAAATAAAATTCAACATAATGCAACATGCTTGAATGACCTGAATTTTATTTTCCAACTTGATCAAGTCCTAACTTTAACTCCAGTAAAGAGGATGCGGAAGTAGGTCAGAATTGCTACTTAACCCTGTAATGGGTTGAAAATGCTACTTAACCCCACAGTAGGTTGGAATTGCAACTTAACCCTGTAACGGGTCAAATAATGCTACTTAAACCCATAGTTGGTCGAAAATTTCAGAACGGCTCCTTACCGATAGTTATCCCAATATTTGAAACATGTCAATAACACATGATGCACTTAACTTATGCTTTCATGAATGGGCACTTCATAACTTAGCACATCAGCTGTGATCAACTTGATCAAGTTCTAACTTTAATCCCAATGGATAATATCATGACAATTATGCTAGAAAATAAGAAGTTGTTACATTTTTTTTTGGAAAAAATTAGCAGATAATTCTATGAAAATTCCGCCGAAAAATTAAAAATTATTAATTTTTTATATTTTATTTTTTGAAAACAATAGTGGAAGTTCCAGCAAAATTCCCCCCAAAAAAATCAAAATAATTGTTTTTTATTTTTTATACCTTCTGGTGGAATATTCCTTTGAAAACTTCAAAGGGCACATTTAAGTTTGAATATTTGATTGGATAAGCCATTCTCAATTGTAGAAAATTTGCTCGATCAAGTTCATAAATTTGAGCAATCTGACTTAATTATTTTTTTGTAATAATAATAATAATAATAATCATAATCATCCTAGCAATCATCACCTTCTTGTATACTATTCAATTAAGTGTCAACTCTTTGACTTTTTTTGATGCGTTCAATTGTGCACTCCCTAAAATACGCTTTAGTAATCTTACTTATTCTTTTCTCTCCTCTCTCCTTCTCCGACGACATATTTTTGTCTTTTCCCATTTCTATTCTCATGTCTCTCCACTCTCCTTTCTCACATTCCTCTTGTTAATTCTATTTCTACTTTATATTTTTATTAATTTTTTAATCAAAAATAGTTATATTTTAAATTTATTTTTTTGACTTATCATAGATTTGATAAATACACCTGAATAAGTAAAAAGTAAATAATAAAAATCGTTATGTAAGATATATATATGTATGTATATGTTGTGGAGAATTCAATAAAACTGTAATTTAATTATTTGATTATATTAATTTTTTTTACACACGTTGAGAAAGTGTATCTGTTCTGCTAGCAATAATTAATTAAGTCGATTGCTCAAATTAGAACGATCAGCATAATTCTTAACTCCATGAGTTAGAGTCCATGTTAATAAACCAGGCCATTGAGCCCATACTACAAAATATGGGCTTAAAAATTTTCATTCGTACATACAATTAATGTGAGAGGAAAAAAGAGCAAGTGTAGGTGATTTTTAGACTCATATCATCGTTTGAATTTTGGGCACTTACTAATTCAACATAATTTATGTGGCATCGTATGGGATTAGCCGATTAGAGTCCGATGATATAGGTTTATTTAATTAAAAGTGGCAATTAGGCGGATTAGATTGGGTTTGGGTTGTGTTTTCACGAGTTAAATTTTAAGTGGGTTTCGAAAAATATGTTAAAATTAATTTGTGTAAAGATGGGTTGGTATGGATTGTAATTGAGTTGACATGATTCCCCCAACGGATCCAACAAGAGAAAAGCATGATGATTAACTGAAACGAACACCGTATAGAAAAGTTAAAAATAAGTACTAGCAACATGTATGTAATGTGTTACAAATATACATATTACATACACGCATGTTGTGTGTGTGTACATATAAATATATATATATATATATATCAATTTCTGTGCCATATTACAGAGACACATGTTGTGTGTTTATATATACATATATATTAATTTGTGTGATATATTACAGAGACACATGTTGTGTTATATATATATATATAAATTTGTGTGTGTGTTTGTATGTGTTTTGTGGAGAAAGAGACAGTGGCGGGTGTTCGCCTAGGGTCATTAGTCCGTAACCATACATGCACGAGCTAGGGCTTATTCTATAGTTAATTAGTAATTAGATGGGAGCCATTTGATTGCAAGCTAAGAGAACTTATTGTTGAAATATTAGTGAAGTTGTTTTAGCATAAATATCAATAAAATTTAATGCAATAAATTTGGTGCTAGAAATAGGAAATTAAGCAACCTATCTTTTTCTGTATAAATATTTCATTTAGGGTGACATAAAGTTAATTTTAAGATAATTCTTAAATAACAAAAATTATATGCCAATATAAAATTATATAAATGCAAAAAGTTTGAATTAATTGAAACGTACATAAAGATTAAAGAAACCTTTAATCACCAACAATTTGGATCTCCCCCCCCCCCCCCCCCTCTCCAAAAAAAAAAGAAGAAAAGAAAAAGACCCTCATGGACAACTGTACTGCAACCTATGTTTTTTAAATTGTTATAAAAACTTATGAAATTTGCACTGGCGAAGGGAGAGGGGTCATTGCAAATGTGAAGGAGGGTTGTGGTGGAGGTGTGATTTTGGATTATATATATATATATATATATATATATTATAATAATAAGTTGAGTGAATTGGGGTAAAAAATGTCATCTTATCCCTAAAAATGAAAATCAAGCAGCTCAAAACACGTGTGTATCACACACATGATTAGGAAGGTTTGTTCAACTTGATTTTTAAAACTATTATAGGATTTTACCAATTCGAAAAATACAGGATTTAACGTGCAAATTCAACAAACCACAAGGAGGGCAGACACATTTTACCCGTGGTGGACCGCTGGATTGGGCTTTGGTGCTGGTGGAGCTGTAGGGTTCCCATCTCTCAACCTTCTTACAAACACCTTCGGTTGAAAAGAATAATTGTCATTTAAGTATTTGAAATCATCACGTTGCAGCAGTAGTACCCTTGCTGTGGCCAAAGAAGTGGGCACATAAATCAACACCAAAACAAGCCAAAAGATGTGTGTTCTGCTACTCTTCATTGAGGGAAATTTAGTTCCTGTCTATGTATTGAAGCATTGCATAAATAGAGTTTGGGGACGACTTAACATGAGGGAATCCGGACTTACAAAATACGATTTGATTAGCACAACAATTAAGTAGGGCCATCTCAATGTCTCTAGTGGTCTAAAGCGTTAACTCAAAATGGGGTCTTTGATTTACCACTAATTTAAACACGCGTAATACATTATTAACAAATCAATTTCAATAATAATTAAAAAAAACTACAATAATGATGTTAAAAACTAATAAAATACTAAATAGATAAAGAATACATAATTTATTCGACCAAATCTTTCAACATGTGCAAAATTTAAATAATTGGGCCTCTTTTTCAAATTGGGTTGATATTTTTACTTCTAAATGGACTCATTGACTTTGCTTAAAAAAATTTATGAAATATCAAAATTTGGAGACCTAAAGCTCTTACTTATTTGCCTTGCCCTTAAGCCAATCCTAATTGTGTTCACTTGTCTCGTCCCCACAAACTTGACTGTAGCCATTAATGCGATAGTTCTCAAGCCACTAATCCTTCAGTCAAAACAAGAAATCTTTTCATTCAAAGCATGATATTTGTCGGACTTAATTGTATTGATTGTTGTTTAATGGGTTGATCTCGTTGAAATGTACACTAATCACACGACATGTGTAATATATTTAACATATGTTATATTTTGGGTAATTGGTATACTGTATTCGCGGAATTGTGCTAATTTAAATATGAAATTATTAAAATAATGACAATCTAAATACAAATTTCAGTGAAATGTTTAAATTCGTGAATTTTGATAGGATTTTTTAACGTAAAGTGAGTAATTAATCTTCGAAAAATTAATCAAATTCCTCCTCTTGGTCTTTGACTTCAAAGTTGACTCCCAAGTCAATAGTGCCCATTTAACAGACGTGTGGAAAAAGAAAAAGGATAGAATTTTCTAGCCACCTCACTAGTGTGATTGGTGGTTATTATGAGTCATACATTCATATTTTCCCTAGTGGAAATGACACTAATTTGAAGTCATAAATAAGATAATTTTCTAAAACCAACAAATGAAATATTAAACAAACAAATAAATTAGCCAAAAAGCCGCCTAAATCGAGTCCCAAAACAAAATGTAAATAAAAAAAGTGTGATTCGAAAGGGAAAATTGGTTTCATCAGCAAGAATTATTTGAAGGGAAAATTACACTGACCACCCCTGAGGTTTGGCTGATTTACTAAAAATTTCCTACTTTTTCAAAAATTACCAAAAATCCCCTAAGGTTTCAAAAATATTACAAACTTATTCGAATTTTCGAAAATACCCCTTCCCCTTTTTTGGGTGATTTACAATGACCACCCTGAGATTAGGCTAATTTACGAGAAATCCCTTGTGGTTTCAAAAATTACCAAAAACCCCCTGAGGTTATACTAATATTACAACTAGCACCTACTTAGGTTGACTTATCAAGAATATTAATTCTTTTTTTTTTCTCTGTAATATTGTTATCATAAAATTTTCATTTAATAGATTTGGAAAAAAAAATATGATTACTTATTCAAATAAATATTCCGAATATAATGTTATGAATTTATACTAAATATACGTAATATGTGCTAAATTTATATTTGAGAAAAATATAATTATATGCATCGTATATATCCATTATGTGAAATGAGAAATATAAACATTGATTGAAATAAAAAATTGAAATTAAATAATGCACTTGAAAACTTTATTTAGCTTGAGGACTCTAACTCATTTCTCTTAAAATTTACTCCGTATTAGCGATAATATAACATACTTGATGTGTTGGTAGATACATTTAATGCATTAAATTCAGAATATTTATTTGAATAAATAATCACTTTTGTTTTTCAAATCTATTACATGAAAATTTTATGATAACAATATTACAGAGGGAAAAAAAGATTTAATATTGTTAATAAGTCAACCTAAGTAGGTGCTAGTTGTAATATTGGTCTAACTTCGGGGGGGGGGTCTTGGTAATTTTTGAAACCATAGGGGGTTTCTTGTAAATTAACTCAATCTCAGGGTGGTCAGTGTAAATCACCCCAAAAAAAAAGAAGGGGTATTTTTGAAAATGCGAATAAGTTTGTAATATTTTTGAAACCTTAGAGGGTTTTTTGTAATTTTTTGAAAAAATAGGGGGTTTTTCGTAAATTAATCAAACCTCAGGGATGGTCAGTGTAATTCGCCCTTAGTTGAATGAAAGAAATGAGAAAGACGTTTCTGCAGCAGTGAAATGTCCGATCAAATAGAGGCAAAATTCACGTGTACGCAGTCGGGTAACGAATGTGGAAATTTTCAATTAATCAAAGCCCAACCGATCAGGTTTACAATAATAATTTGAGTGAATAACGGTAAAATTATCAATTTATCTCTAGAAACGAAAATCAAGCCACTCAGAATGTGGATGTATTGCAGGAAGGTTTGTTCAACTTGATTTTTAAAACTATAGCGTTTAATGTGCCCATTAAAAAAAGCACAAGATTTAATGTGCAAATTCAACAAACCAAAAGGAGGGCAGATGCATTTTACCCGTGGTGGAACAATTGATCGGGCTGTGGTGGTGGTGGAGTTGGAGGGTCCACTCGTAGTCTTCTCGCAACCACTCTATTAGTTTTTGTGATGCTTAATTTGAGTTGCTATAGCAGAGCTCAAATATAAAGAGTTTAGAATGAATTTTGTTTAGAGGACTAAATTATATTTTTTGATTGGTTGATTGATTACAAAATGAGAATGCTCGTATTTATACTAATATTATACTATGGAGTAGTTTAGAACAACATAGAAATGTGAAAAAAAAAATTTAAAGTTTATATTTTATTGCTCATTGTTTCATTCATATTATCAATTTTTTATTTTACATTTTATATTTTTCTTTTCTTTTCATCTATATATTTACAGTCTTATACAATGGGAGACATCATTGATTTTAATATTTTCCATAATTCATTTGAGTTTATGATTATTGACAATTTGAAAAGGCAAGTTGTTTAGTTTCTAGTTTTTAATTACATATGAAAACTTATTTAAATTTTGATTATTCATTATTTCAAACGGTTTTTTTTTTTTTTTTTGACACATCTATATATTCTCTTTCTTTATTTTCTTTCCTTTTTCTGGAGAGAGAACATATCATTTAATTACAGTAATCACTCATTAAATACAAATGAAATAATAACAACATATCTTAAATTACAAGCTAAACTATAATTAAAGTGGAACAATAAACTACTATTAACATAGATTAAAGACCCTCATTTACTTATAAATAGATTATTAATTAATTACTAATAATGCTTGATAATTGGTATTTCTAGCAGGGTGATGTATATAACCGACTCACATAAAAAATCACTTTCATGTAGCACATAATATATGTAATTTTCCATGAGACTTTTAATCTTTTCCATCTCGATATATTTGAATTTGCAATTGACGAACTTCCTCTAGAAAACTGAGAATGATTATTTTACTGTGCATGATGAGCCCCAATTCTTGCTCTTCATCAGGTTACTAATTATGAAAATTCATGTGAATCTTCGTGTTTGGGCTTTCGAAAATTTGATCAAATTTCCTTCAACTTGCTCTTGACTTGGCAGTTGACTCAAGTCAATTGTCCCCATTTACTTTACGTGTTGAAAAAAATGGATACAATTTCATTACCCCATTGTTTAGAAGTATCGTTAATATCATCAGGGATTCGAATACCGACAGCGTGACATAAAAAATCATTCTGATAAGTGCAAATTGTTACATCTAATCCAACTAAATGTACTATTTAGTATGACATAAACAACCATTGTGATAGACATATATAATCATGCCAATTGCTGCATGTATATAGTATCATGAATATATTATCAATTCATAGCAACATCCCTTTTTTGTCCATTTAAGTGAACACTTTTTGAAGAAAAGTGATTGCCATTCGTGCTGTCTTTGCTTCTTCCTTATGAAACTTCAATTTATTCTACCTTGCTTCTTCTTGTCTCCTCATTAATGCGTAGCATCAAAATTTTCCCACATAAGAAAGTAACTAACCATTAATCAATAAATTCTCTTTATGCCTTAATTATGAATTTTAACTTTTAAGAGTTCTTTTCTATTAGTTCAAATAGATTCAATTTACTTTAAGCAATTTTAAACCTACACTACACGATAGAAATCTAGAAGTTGAATGAATGGACCGAAAATGGAAGTTTTCTTCTCATTAAAATTTTCAAGAAGTTTCCTTTTTTTGTTCTTTTAAGAAAAAAATTAGAAAGAGATTTACTATCAATCGATTGTGTTAGTACTCTCAAATTAAGAATATACTATGACATCAATTATCACTAATTATTAAACACAAAGTAACTATTACATAAGACATTAATTGTTATTTAGCAGACTAATATCCATGATTCAAACCCTAAATATTAAGTTGTTAAAGAGGAGAGCAATCAAATATTTATTATTTCCAACATGCCTCTGCATGTGCAAACGGACTTCTTTTGTATCAAGTCTTGTATGTGACCTCTTATTCAACCCGACTCTAATACCATATTAAATGACCATTTTATCCAAAAAAAATTATTAAATAAAAAAATCATTAAATATTTACTATCTCTAATATCATCCCGACATTTTGAACTATATAAGATGAAAAAATCAATTATGAAGTCTCTGTCACTTAAATGGTCTACTAATTCTGCTATACCGCACTTAGGTGGTTCCAATTTATGGTCATCTTAAGAAATATTTATTTTTAGTACATTATTCAAATAATTAATGTGATCAAATTATAAAACAATGTCTATGCAAAACAGATATAACTACCAACAAAGAGATTTAAACATTACATATATTAAAGAGCTTAACTATTGCATCAAATCGAAATTCTTCGATTTAAGCGACGACTCTTTCCTTGTATTTGAATCTTAAGTTTACTGAAAGACCCACATAATATGTATTTGAATCTTAAGTTTACTGAAAGATATAATCAAAAAATAATTTTATCGCTTGAAATGATGCAATATATTTCAAACTGTTTAAGGAAACAATGAGTTCTTTCCTTGTTATCATTTTTTCCTATTTAAAGTTTAAGGTCCAAACATAATGATTCTAAATCATGAAAAGTACTTCCAAAGCAAAATTATAAAATAAAATAAAATAAAATAAAATAAAATAAAAACTTATATATATTCATTTTTAAAAAATTTCTTATAATTTTTTTTTTTCATAAACCAAGCTCAAATTAATAGATAAATTCACATCTAGATCGTTGAAGAACCTATAAATACGGCAAACCACAAAATAGTTTTTGTATGTCTTATATTTAAGTTAAATTTACAAAATCCCATGTCTTAATTCTAATTGCATAAAAAATCTTGTATTAAAAAAAAAACTAATTTAAAACCTCTCATATTTTTAAAATCTAGCACGCTGCTCTCTGAGTTCCTTTTCTGAAAATTTGAATACAAATTTTCAGTTTTACCCTTTTTTAGAAAATTAGAGAATAAGAATACATTTTGTCTCTTTGAAAAAGAAAAAAGCCTGGTGCAAAAAGTGAAAGAGGGAAGAAAACTCTGTGAACCCAACTCCTAACCTTATAAATTTTACATACATTTACTATCAATTTGCAAGACATAGGAGTTGTGTTACTCGTGTTAAAGTTTCACATACATGAGGGGCGGTGTGCTAGTTTTTAAAAACATGAGGGGTTTCAAACTAATTTTTTCTAACACGGGGTTTTCATGCTAATTAGAATTAATACATGGGATTTTATAAATTTAACTAAAGGTTAAAAGGATAAATTTGTAAGCCTAAAATACAATTATACATGCGAAAATGGTGTGTGTAGTCAGTCGAGGATTTTCGCTGGTGGTTTTCACATTTCATGGAGTCTTTTATACTAATTTTTATTTCACATAATTTTTCGATTTAATTAGACTTTAACACAGAGGTGCCCATGAAAAAAACCTTTTATATTTTCTTTATTGTTTGGTTCTGCCTACAAGGGCAGAAATGTAATTATGATGAAGTACTTGATCTGCTATTAGGATAATTGTTCTGGCATTATTAATTTATTACCAGATTTTTATTTTTTTGTATTTCCCCCAAAATCTTGGTTCGTGTGTTTTTGTGTGTGATAGTACATTAGTAATTGACTGTGGCATTTATATCATAAGCACAATTTATTCATTTATTATATGACTTGTGCTTAATTATCTACACAAAATGTTCCCTTAAGATTCGTTGTGTCCTTTAGCCTCCACAAATCAGATAAAATCAGGCTGACAAAACAGAGTATTTTTTTTCATGTTTAATACTGTCAGATATTTATTATTATCCAAAAAAATGTCAGATATTTATTGAATAGATAATTTAATTGATCACCTTCCCAAATATAGTTATCCTGCATTTTGGATTGTAAGTTTGTAACGAGTTCTGTGTGTTTTGAGCTAGTGTGTGATCTGTTCACTGTGTGCCCGTGTGTGAGTATTGCAAAATATTATAAGTTGTTATTTATATAATTTTGGTATAACTTTGTATATTTGTGGAGAAGAGAGAGAGAACTGTTAGATCAAAGACGCAAGAATGTCTCAAATTATATATAAATACGTACATATATATATATGTGTGTGTGTGTGTGTGTGTCTCATATATTCATTCATGAAGCTTTTAGAGAAGTATCATAATTTTAATGTGGTTTCAATTTTGATGGTTCAAATTGTAACCCTATTTCAAGAGTTCACGATGCGATTTGAATTAAACCTTTTTTATTTAAAGGTATGTGTTGATAGCACGAGGTTTAAGTTGATGCCTCTAACGGTATGGACCTTCCAATTGATGTGCTACTCTTTTAGCACAATTTGGGTATTATGAGAATTTTGGATATGTAGGGATTAAAAACATGTAGTAGCTAGTCATTGTAAACGAGTTTTATCATAGCGGATATTCTTTTTATCTTGCAACATTTTTGGCCAAATTATGTAAAATCTCGTGCCTTCTATTTCTCTTTTTTGGGGTATATCATGTCCTGACTTTTATTTTCATCGTCAAACACTTGAGACACCTGAACAACAAGTTCAGAGAAGCCAATTCTCTTGTTTATTTGGGATTAGGCGTCACTTTGCCTTCTTAAATTATATACACTAATGCCACTGTAACCCTCAATTTTCAAAAACTTGTTCTCTCCATCTACTTCTTGTTAGCTAATTGATTGAAGATTCAGTGCTCAAGCTTCAGTCAGCGTAGCCTAGGCTTTTCATCAATTGGGGATTCTTTTCAAGAGGTCAAAAATGTATATTCCATGTAAACCAAAGAACAAAGAAATAAAAGTAAACAGGACTGGTATGGTTATAGAGGAGTTTATTAAACATTAGACGGGTCAAGTAACAAAAGCAAAACAAGTGCATAACCAAGACGACGCAACCTCTCCACTAAATGTAAACACGTCCCAAACATACTTAACTGCTTTTCAGACACTGATTATCACTCTCATGAATAAATAAAATTAAGACATGCTAATTGCCCTATTCACCCTGTACACAAGTACGAAGCAAGTGAAAGCAACCAAAAAATTCCAAATATATTATAACCATTAATATGAGCTTTCAAATTGTTAAATAATTCTACAAGAACAGGCTAAGTTTCTCTGGTTAACTCACAAGAAAATTGCTTTTCAATAAAACACACTGCAAAATTGATAAAGCATTCACATGCTAATATCTAACAAACTGTCTATTGCCGTCTTCCCCTTTCTTTCCATATGGGTTGCTCTCGCTGAAGCCGTGTCGACCCCCTTCAGTTTTACGTGTTTTCTTCCTAAATTTTGAGGCATTACTGTCTATGTTTAAGTTTACTTTGGGAGGAGAAGTAAAACAAAACGAAGCAGCCACGGCCTGCAGAAAAAGCGAGGATCAGTAATGTGAGACATGTTCATTAATCTTTATTTCCTTTTCTATGATTAATTGGGGGGAAAAAACCTGAAGTTAAGCCCGTTCTCACAAGATCCACCGTGGCATGAAAAATAACAAATATCCACCATAATATTTGATTTTGTATAACAAATTCCATTTGAAACTAAGGGGCTATCGGTAATGCAGAACCAAAACCTGGGGGGTATTTGTAATTTTTCATACCTCAGGAGTTTTGTTGAAACAGGCCTTTATCAAATTCAACAAAAAGCAAAGACCTTCACAAAATTGTGAGTTATCACAAAAACTTTTTATTCGACTGAAAGAAAACAAAGTCAACACTGATGGACTTTGCCAATAACACAATTCCTACAACACACTTTTTTCAGTAGGAAAAATATAAACCACATGAAGAGAAGTTACAGTGAAACAAATGGCAGTACCTGTAGGTCAAGCCGGTGAACATTAAAGATATCCTTCATAGAGTGCGAATTATATGCCAGAATGTAAGATCTGTAAGCATCTTTAGCCGACTTGTTCAGGTAATAGTTGTTGGCGACCAACTTTTCCTGCACCACGTGGATGCATATTGACAATTATTAGTTTCACTCAAACAATAAGGAAAAATTAGCAAATGCAGCCTTCAATTTTTCCAAAAAAAAAGATGAAACTAAATCTTTGTAAGAAATTACCAAGTGAGATTGCGCATTTGCCAGCTTCTTCTGATCAAATTCATACTCTTTGACCGGCACTTTTGCAGCCTGAAATTTACCAAGAACATGCATTCAGGGAACAATGGATAAGGAAAGCCCAACCTTGTTAATACAAAAGGCTTGACAAGGGATTTATAGGTTTTACAAATGCTCACAAGGGCAGAATAGTCTTTTTAAGAACATAGAAGAATACTAACACCCTTAACATGCCTATAAATATTGCACTTGTCCCATCTCTGCTAATTGTCTACTCATTTGTTTATTTTGGCTCTTCACGTATTCTGGCAGGATATTACCATTTTGCCCTTGCCTCAAGAGAGTAATACATCACTGACTAACACAGAAACTAAAGACACTTTACAAAAGACACATACATACCTACCAGGTACTAAAATAAACAGACGTCTTAGTTCCAGGATTCCCATTTTCGTGACAACCACAAGAAAATAAGAATAAACATGAAAAATAAATAAATAAATAACAAACTATTTCATTTAAGACCAATTAAACTCTGTGATTTGCATTGTCATGAAATCACATAAACTCATACCTTCAGGTATTTAAGGAAATGCAACTCTTCTGGTATCAAGAAAAGCAGAGCATTCCCTTTTGCACCTTCCCCACGAGCTGTACGACCAACTCTATGAATATATTCCTGAATGCGTTTGACAAAAGCCCACAGTGAGGGAGACCAAAAAAAAACAGGAGAACCAAAATATCATAGGATCAACAGAAATCAACTTCATCTAGTAAAGTTGTAACTCACCTTAGGCTCATCTGGAGGGTCATATTGCACTATCCAATCCTATAAAAAGAAGAGAAATATCCATAAGCAAGTAGCATATGAGATATAGATTAAAAAAAAAAAAATCCAATCCATTCAATCTTGCCTCTTTTAGTGACAAAAGTCAACCATGAACTTTAAAATCAATGTTACATTAAGGTTTGGTATAAGTTCAAGACTCCTTGTGGAATGAAAAATAACAAATACCCGCCTAATGTTTGGTTTCCTATTATAGATACCCATTTATTGGCAGGTGGGATATGTTGTATGGACCATAGGGAGTTCTGTTCAAACGGATCAGACCTCAATCCTTTTTTATGATTAAACCTAGACACACACACACATACATATATATATATATATATATAGAGAGAGAGAGAGAGCAAAATTAAGATAACACAAAGTAGATGTCATGTTCTTCGCCACAACGATATCCAATGATGCAAGCAACCCTTACGCCCCTTCTTTCCTTGTGAAGTACAAATTTTGTACATTCTTTAGTACCCGTTTACCTCTTAGTTCATTTTTTCTGTTTTCTTGTTTCCTTTGTCATCTTGTCTTCCATTTTCTTAAATTCTCTCACATTTTTTGTTTTTCTTTTTTTTTAAGTTTTTCTTTAGGATTTGAGGTCAAGGCAGGAGGAAGGTTTCCAAAGTAAAGTAATGTACCACTGCAGGAATATCAAGACCACGAGCAGCTACATCGGTACATAGTAAGATACCCTTGTCTGCTTTGCAAAAATCAAAAAATGTAGAGGTTCGTTTTTGCTGCTTTTGCTTGCCATGGATATCAAGGCATTCAATTTGTATGTATCTAAGGAGCTCCGAATGGAACTTGACCGAATTGCAAGATGAGAAGAAAACCATCACTTTCTTCGATAAGTTTCTCTTCAAGAAGGAATAGAGAAGAATAAATCTCTTGGCACTAGGGACCACACAGTAGCCTTGCTGCAGTCCTTCATTGGTGACCTACGTCCAATGATACCAAATAGTGTAAAAGGTGAGCAATGGTACGTTAACACTGGCAGTTTGGCATACTAATGAGTGTGCAAAACAAAAAATAATAACTTTAGATTTCCATAACATAGACATATAAATATTTATTAATTTCATTGTTATGACTTATGAGTATAAACTGCTTTAACTATTTCCAATGCATTCATTTTAGTTAGTTAGAAATGAAAATGAAAACAATCTAAAATAGAACAAAATCATGTCATTGAAAAGCAAATATAAACAGAGTGAACGAGCATGCCGAGAAGTGACTAGTGACAGATGATAAAGAGGGGGAGGAGCAAGAGAGAGTGACAAAGTAAAAAGAAAAATGCCAAAGAGGACAGAGGAGAGAAGGTAAAAGATGACAACAACGGTTATCAAAGAGGGTTGGTGCTTTATACTAGTATAGAATTAGCACATCAAATAGAAGAAAAATAAAATAGTTGGCATACCCGCTTCCTTCCATCATCCACATCAATATAGACAGGAGTTGTCTGAAATGATAACCGCGCAAGATCCTCAACCTGAAATTGATAAATAGATTTTCCTTTTAAGTTCTTCGAGCAGCAAGTAATATCCCAGTTTTTCAATCCCAAAAGTCAAAGGTCACTTCGGGTACCATATAACTAAATTCAAGAATACAGGAGTGGAAGGTTGCTCAATATTGACGTGTTGGCAGACCAAACATATTGCTAATTAGACAATCACTTCAATTTTTCTTATTTTTATTTTGGAAAACAACAGCTAAAAATGCTTCTCTCCTGCAGAAATAAGTTTGAATACCTTCTTCGTTTGGGTAGCAGAGAAAAGAGCTGTTTGCCTGACCTGCATGATAGATAGCATATCAGATGTTTTGATACCATTAGACCTATAGATTATCACTCGTGAAGTCATAATAATATTTAAGTCGAATTGTCCACGCAGCTTTGAAACAGTATCACTATTATTTCAGTGACACATAAAAAGAACATGACATAAAAATAGGTCTGCTTAGAAAGAATAGCCAAAAGTACGTAAATAAACAACTGACGCAGGAAAGCAATATATCAACCTTAGCTCTGGCTATAAGTACCTTAGGCAAAATTTTAATGATTTGCTTCATTTCTTCTTCAAAATTAGCTTCCAAAATCCTATCAGCTTCATCAATCATGAGGCACTGCACATCCCAAAATGACATAAATGTTAAGGCAAAAGTCTCTATTAATTAACCCTATGTAAAAAGCATCTCAGCACCCAGAAACTAGAAACTTCCATATGATTCTAACAAATATATTACACAATAAAAATAGGATCACTATACTCATTGCCAAGAGGTCAAATAATTAAAACTCCGGGGAAGGGAGGTCATACCTTTAGGTTTTTATATATAAAGCCTTTGGTATTCTGAAGATGGTCAAGAAGCCGACCAGGGGTTGCCACCAAAAGATTTACTCCTTTAGCAATACGCTCCGCTTCTCCTCTTCGTGCCGAACCACCAATTACCAGTCCCAGAGTCTGTGAATGATATTTCAGAAGGTCCGTTGCTACAGCATGTGTCTGTATCATTAACTTGAAGATCAGTCTAAACAATGCAAAGACCAACAAACAAAGCAGCTAATAAATCTGCTTTATAACCGGCCCATAGGAACTATTCACAGGATAATTTAACATTGTACATTTATGGAAGTGTACAAGGAACCAACGAGATTTAAGTGGTCAAATGAACTGAAATGCAAAAAGTTACAGGACACCCCTTGAGGTTAGGTCCGATTTCACAAACACCCCACCCCAGTATGGAAAATTTCAAATACCCTCCTTATGTTTGATTCCATATTAAAGAAACCCTCCTAGCTTAGGTGGGATTTGTAACATAGAACCAAACATTAGGGTGGTATTTGTAATTTTCCATATCACATGGGGTTTTGGATTGTGCCAAATATCAAGGCCCAAGGGGCTCTTGTAATTAACTTGATAAAAGGTTATGTTTTATGAATGGTTTCAGGAGCCACCAACTAGAGGTGGAATAACCAAGTCATGTTTGGTATGGAGATAGACGCTGCAATATCTTTTGTCAACATATAGCTCACATATGAGGAAGTATATTAATAGGACAGGTGATACTTAAAATATGCAATACAATATAAGTGGAACACATTGACCATCTATTAAAGCAAGGTATGTTACTTTGCGAACATTTTTAACTTCAAAGCCCAGGAACAAAGCAAATCAAAATAAACTCCAAAATGTTTCTGGAGATATAGATACATATATACCTGTATAGCCAACTCCCTTGTTGGACAAATAATAATAACGCCAGTCCCATTCCGAGGTGTAAAACGGATGTGATGCAATAATTCCACTGCCGGCACCAAAAAGGCCAGGGTTTTCCCTGAACCCGTCCTTGCAGCTCCAAGAACATCTTTTCCTTCCAAAAGTGGTGGAATTGCTCTAGCTTGGATCTTTATCACCCAACCAAAAAGATAATAAAAGAATTAAGTGAATAATCAAATGATGATAAATGAACAAGAAGTTTTTCTCTTCAATCATGTCACCTAAGGAGTAAAACTTGAGGCTGGAAGGAAAAAAAATGCTTTAAAGTTGGGTGGCTATTTTCAAGAATTAGACATTCTAAAAACTCCAAATTCAACCATCACATAAAAATATGAACAAAAAAAAAAGAATCATGTTGATAGCCTGCACAAAAATATGGACCAATATGCCACCATAGTCAACTTCATACAATTCAAGAGGATAAAGATGCAAATCATGATACACATAGCACAAATTTAGGTTTACACCAATGGCGATAAGTCAATAACAATAAAGTACAACCAGTAAAGACCCTTCGAAACAAGATACAGAAATGATTTAAAAACATACGCACAGATTACAGCACATATTAAATCAAGCAAGTGTTTCCATAACAAAAGCTGGAAATATCTCGAAGACAATCAATTTCACCCACAACCAATTATAATTATATATAAATATATGCCTAATTATTTCCGAAGCTTCATCATAATACCCAATTTTCAGTAGGGCAGACCATCATTTCTACGGTCCTTAATTCTGCTTCCAGAAGGATATTCAAAAATAGAACTTGCAACCTGTTTTTCGTGTTCCACTTTTATCTATGGTTTTTTGCCGACCGTCATTGCCCATGTACTTATCAAGTTAACACTCAATGTATCAATAACACGACCCATAACCAGAACTTACACATTCCTCTATCATGATTTTCGAAATTAACTACAAACCTTGGCCAGCAAAGTGAGAAATAACTAATGGAGCTCCACAGAAAATTATTAACAATTGGAGTAACTCCAAGAGCAAGACTTTTACCTGAGTCATATACTGAAAACCCATTTCTTTAATAGCATTCATAGTCGGTTCCGATATGAGCAGCCCAGTAAACGCTTCAGTACTCATAATCCCAGACCCAGTAGACGCTGTCTTCACTTTCTTCTTCACATTTGCCACTTGTTCTTCCTCTTCTTCTTCTCCTTCTTCTTCTTCTTCCTGTTTTAACTCTTCGTCCTTTTCTTCTTCCTCCACATGGGGCTCTTCTTCTTGTTTCAACTCTTTGTCTTTTTCTTCTTCCTCCTCATGGAGTTGTGGGGTTGTTTTCGGCTTCTTACTATCTCTCTTTCTCTTGCGCTTCTTCTTTGTGGAGTCCATGGCATTGTTACCTGGTACGCTGGGAGTATCGGCAACATGCTCTAATCCAGGGTCAGGCATACTCTGAAGATGAATTTGGCGTCCTCGTAGGCCGCGGATACTCGACGGAGACAGCAACGGCGGGGAAAAAGGAGGCGACGTTCTCTTTAATTTGTTGTAGGGTTCAGTGGACGCGTATGCAAGCAAATTTCGCTGAACGGTGTCGTTGAATTTGCTTTTAAATAGGGCAAATTCCCCTCTGCCCTCATTCTCACTTTTAAGCAATGTTTTCAAAACCGGACCGTCCGGTCGGACCGATTCGACCGGTGACCCGTCCGATCTGGTCCGAACCAACCTCCAAACCAGTACTGATTCGGCCCACCGCGAACCGTCCGAAATCGGTGAAAAATTGGTCGAATCGGTCCCGTGAACCGGACCGGTTCGGCGGGCAGATTTTTTGCCTCCCGTATTGAACCCCGCCGCCCCTTGCCTCCCCCCTCCTCCGTAATTGTTTTAATGTAATATATATTTTATTTAATTTTTAATATTTGAATGTTAATAATTTTAATGGAGTTGTATTTTTATTAAATAGTAAAGTGAATTTTTTATTTGATTTTATTATTAGTATTGGATTTTCTCTATTTTTTTTAATATATTTATGATTTTTTTATATAAAAATTAATTTAATAATTATTACATATTTTTAGCACAATTTGGATATTATGAGAATTTGGGATATGTAGGGATTAAAAATTATGTAAAATCTCGTGTCTTCTATTTGTTGTTTTAATTTTCTTTATATTTTTTAAATGAATTAAAAGGAAGGAAATAGTACTAAGGACCTATGCCTCCTCTTGAACATTTTCAAAGAAGCCAGTTCTCTTATGTTTGTTAGCTTAATTTGGGATTAGGCGTCACTTTGCCTTCTTAAATTATATACACTAATGCCACTGTAACCCTCAATTTTCATAAACTTTTTCTCTCCAATTAATATAAGTTTAACTTTATATCTAACAATTTTATCCTTTTTAATGAGTGCATTTAAATTTATTTATATTTAATTCAATAAAAAAAACGATCCAAAACAAATTATTTATTTATTTCTTATTATTTTATCTCTGTTAACCTATTGTAACCAATATACTTTTTATGAACTATTTTCAAAAATGTATGTATTTAAGTATAGATCTTTTTAAATTGGTGGTAATTTCTTAAAAGACCAATTATTTCGATCTGACATAAAAAAGAGGAAAAATTAAGTTTTATATTTCCAAAAAGGTGTCCAAAAAAATAAATTTGTTGCAATAAGTAAATAAAAAAGAAATAATAAACTTAAAAGTAAGAAATAAAATAAGTAATTTACGTGAGATTATTTTTTCTGATTAAACCCGATAAAATAATAACACATACCGGTTTCTTGTAAAAGATAAAATTGCGAAATTGACACATGAAGTTGAACTTTTGTTAAATAATTGTCAATTAATAGTTGAAGGGGGCGCATGGCTTATTGGGGCGTTGGGGGAGGGGGCAAAACGATGTCAAAAAATAATTTAACGGGGTAAAGTGGCCTTCATCTTTTAAAGTTTGAATATTCATATTCTTATTCTTGTCGGTGAAACATCATGAATTAGAGCCCGTTTGAATGGATTTTTATTAAAAAAAAAAAAAAAGAATCACGTGTTTGGATGGCTTATTTTTTTCAACAAAAAAGCCAAAAAAAGTAACTTTTTTGAAAAGTTACCCGAAATAGTTTCAAATAAAAGTACATTTTAAAGCACTTTTAACTACAAACATAAAACAACTTGACTTTAACAAAAAAATTCTTCTATAAAAAGTACAGTTCGAGAAGTACTGTTATTAAGTCCATCCGAACATGCCTGAATATAGAAAATATATAATAGTCAATTCAGAAAATTTTACTCTTCATTCGGATATAACTAAGAAAATGTGATTCCAAAATTAATAGTTCAAAAAATAAACCGACATTCTTTATTTTCAAACAAGCTAGAGTCAGATCTTTTGCTGCTATCAAAATATTCAAATAATAATTACTTGAAGGCCGACCAATTTAGTTACACTAACCAACTACAATGATCATTAATTTGCAATTATTTATATTCAAGTTAGGTGAAGATGTGATATAATACGATTTGTCATTACTTATACAATGATCAATGAAATTTGTATTAAATCAATGTTTTTGCAAAAATATTTTGTAGAATTTGAAAATATATAAATTATACTCAAGACGACCTTAGTTTTTCAAAATTAAATGAACTAATAAAAAGATTAAAATATTATTAAATTAATTCTAATAAAATATTTTTACACGTGTAAATTACTATAGGTAGATAGTAATCTATAACTAAATATAAAAAGATAGTTTAAGAAACTTAAGGGTAATTCCATCTAAAAATGAAATAAGATTGAATATTGAGTCTGTTGAATTGAAAATTTTAATGGCTTTTTGAATTGAAAATAATTTTAAAGGATTTTTAAGTAAATTTTCCTTATAATTATGTTATTATGTGATTTTTTTTTTCATATAAAATTGTCACATTATATATGTTGAAGTAATTCTTCTTCCTAACCGTGAACTTCTTTATTTTAAACAACACTCCAAAAAATTAATCCATTTACTAATTAAAAAAAATTGTGATGAAGAGATTTCGTCATAAATAGAAAGCATTTGTCATGGATTTGGGATAGAGTTATATTAAAACAATGCTAAAGTAACGATCAGTAATAATATATTTACTTACAAACTTATGATGGACGAAATTCATCATAAGACTATATTTTATGGTGAATTTTACTAAATTTGTAGTGAATTGGCCAATTAATGAAAGGGTGCATCTTATAATGCAATTAACACTAAACTTACGTACCAAGTACCAACTATCAGTTGGTTTAGAGGGATGAGGCATTAAATCCCTTAAGTATTTGTTTAGCGTCCGAATCTTGGTGTTGTGAATAGCACAACTGAGTTGGGAGGATCATTCCTATAATGAGCTTCTGCAGTACCCGATCCGAATTAATTGGCCAATGAATTGGAATCGGTTGGTTAAAACCAAAAAAAAAAAAAAGCACTAAACTTACGCAAGTAAAACACACCCCAACATGTTTGATAGCTCAATTTTGACTGTTAGAAGATGACCTCGTCTATTTATATTATATCTTTGAAAAAAGGAGAGTTAAAACTTAATATCCAAGCTTTTAATCAAAATTCAGGCAAAATAACTAGCAACCTCCCTATAACTTCTCATCCCAATTGTGAAGTGAAAAGAAACGAACTTCAGCACTAAAAATTCATATATCCATGATTCACAAACAAAAGAAAGAGAATCAACTGAACTGAATAGTGATATATATGTTATCGAATATACAATACCAAAAAAAATCGGTAATTTTTGTGAATTTTTCGACAGTATTCCATCGAAAATAAGTAATTTGGGCAGAATTTTGGCGAAGGAATCCACCGTAAAATCCTTTGTCGCTTTTTAATTTGATTTTTTCGGTCAAAATATTTTCGGTGAAATTTCATTCAAAATTTAAATTATTTTTTGACAGACTGTCGAGATTAAATCGTATTTTGAAAGCTCTGGGTGTCAAACCCTTGCCACTTGCTTTCGCAAAGGACTATATTGTCATTGAACCACTGTAATTTTGTAGTCATGTCTTTTCCTTTTCTATATTTAACATATATATTTGAAATTATAAATTTAATAATTTTTGAAATATCATTAAATTATTATTTATCCTTAGTTTTATTCAATATAAGATTAAATTATCAAATCATTTATTTTAATTTAGTATAATTTATAGCGTATCATTACATTCTTTTTTGATCAGAAGCATTGTTACATTCAAATAATAATAATAATAATAGCAACAACAACAACAATAACAATAAATATTATGTATGTATTATACAACAATTAAAATTTTTCATTTTTTTTAATTTTTGACGAAATTTTTCGTCTATATTCCACTGAAAATTGAAAAGTTAAAAAAACTTAATTTTCAGTGAAAAATCCCACCAAATTTTGGATGAAAATTGAAAATTTAAGATTTTATTTTATTTTATTTTTGGTGGAATTTTCCAACTAAATCCCGCTAAAAATTAAAAAAATTAAGGATTTATTTTTTAAATTTTCAATGCAAAATTCCACCAAAAATTAAAAGATTAAGATTTTTTTAAAATTTTCGATAGAATTTTTCGCCGAACATCCCGTTTTGTTCTTGTAGTGATACATAAATTTCAATATAAATATACATTGTTTGTATATGCTTTGTTAGAAAACAATAGAACAGAATATCTAAAATTCGATATTCACGTGGGTGGATTTATTCAATAATATAATTATAATACAATAACAGTTTTACAAAGAAAACACGATAGCCAAAAGCAATTAAACAATGCCGAATACAAATAAATAAACAAAAAAGTTCAGTAAACTTATCAGTATTTATTTGATATTGTCAATGACTAAATCACCGAGATGAGCCGGTTTGCCTTAAAGAAATATTCGCCCCACTGATTGGTGCGATGGGCCTGCGATACTCCTTTCAAAATAAGACAGTCCAGAGATTCGTTTCAAGCCGCACTGCTATTTCGAACCTCACTTCGAAAGCTAATCAACTCAAAATATCGTATGCGAGCATGTGCACACCAAACACGAAATACACAATCGATATTATAATCTCACTTGACGAGAGGTGCACTCAAAGAATTGAATTCTCACACTGATCGATTTAGAGAAATCTCAAGTGGTTTGTGTTTTCTTGTGTGTTTTCTGCAAGGAACAGAATCAGCTATTTATAGGGGAAAATAATACAGGATATTAATACCGAGAATTAATTCTGAAACCATAACTGTTGTAACCATTTGTAACGTTTCAGATAATTAAATCTGAATTCGTAACTGCAAGTAACAGCCGTCGTTTACTCAACAATCAATATCACGTATTAATATTCTGTAACCGTTAATTGTTTCAAAATTAATGTTGTGCATTAATATTCTGTAACAGCTGAAATTAAGTTTGAATTTAAAATTCAAACATAATTCCAGGGCTAGTTCAGTAAAAATAAGACCGGGACCGTGACAATTCACCCTAACGCCTGCAGTTGCGTGTGGGACTATCCATATGCGGTACTTAGCTGTTTAGTTTACACTACAACAACACTTAACTGCATAAATACTTGAATTGTCAAGGTTAAATATCCCATATGGAATTTTACACTTATCCTTTAACATACAGACAATATTTAACGAGACTTTATCTATGAATTTACAGCACAAATGGCTTCAGCCTAGATTAATCCTTATAAATATTATCACAATTAAGCCCAATTCCAACATGCTTTTTCTATAAAGATTATAGATAAATATTGTAGAGATTATAGACGTGATTATTTGTAAATGATCTATCTATAAGGACTTTTGATATGTATCCAGTTGTTTAAAACTTATTATAAGACTCCCTAATGTGTATATATACCCCGTAATCAATAATATTTTCATAGTTGATTGTCATCTCATGGTATCACAGCCGCACTTGGTTTCAAAACCCAAAATTTAACTTAAATTTTTTTTCCATGGCCGAACTACCTTCCAACAACATCAATACCTCCATTGTCTGTTGCTTCAACGCCAATGGCCTTCTCTCCGTTACCAAGCCTTTCTTATTAGTTGACACAATTAAATTTACATCGGCTAATTTGTTGTCACTGTCGAAGTTTGGGAATTTGAGAGCTCGATGCTTGATTTGAGGTTGTTGTGTTGTCTTTTTTTTTTGTTTTTGTGAATGTAAGTGCCTCTATTTATAGGCACCAAACGGGTCTTTGACATTTATGTCTCCTTCTTCATCTTGGGCTTGGAGAAGTTTCGATTTCAGCCCTTTGATGGGCTTTAGTCAAATATTTTGACTCAACAAACTAATCCAAAATAAAATAAAAATTTATAATTTATTTTAGATTAACTAGTTAATGAAGTCCAAATTTCTTATGACCTTAAAATTGAGACCCAATTTACTAACCAATTTGTTTGGATTACTAATCGGTAATTTTCCTAAAATTTTACTGCGAACAATATATTAATTCGAAACATTAAAAATACATAGGGAGGTTTACATATTGGAGGTTTAGACATTCATCACAATACATCAAGATAGTGTAAGTCCAAAAAAAAAAAAAAAAAATGCATCTTATTTATGAACCAGATATGATTGTTTATAAGTGCCTATCTTGTAGGCCTCATTTGAATAATTTCTCTGGCTGTTAGTAGGCATTTAAGATTGTCTCTTAAATCTGGGCTTGTTATCATTAAACTGTGCCAAGACTTGAGACGCCGGCCCGTGAAAGCCGAAAGGCCCAGTATGTAATGACTCGCTAGAATTACCCTCTGTTTGGTTTTAAGATTTTGATAAAAAAAATAAAATGGAAAAAATTTTCTTAATTTCAAATGATAGTAGTCTATGCTTTAATTTTTGATCTTTTCTATTTTCCTCCGATTTTTCCTCATCAAAATTCTTGTTCCAAACATAGTATTAGGGTTGTCAATGGAGCGGATTTTGGTCTGAATCCAATCTGAATTTTAGCATATTCAACCGATCAAAATATTCAATAGATTAGATTCGATAATAAATATCTATAATTCGAAATAAATGTATTGGATGGTAGTCTGATCCGTTAAAAATACGAATTCGAGTTTTTATAATATATTTTATTAAATTAATCCATTATATATAATACATTTATAATAATACATTTTTAGTTAATTTTATAATACATTTATTTTTAGTTAGTTTATAGTTAGTCGGGTTTGGGTTTAGAGGGCGGTAGGGTGGGTATAATAATAATAATAATAATAATAATAATAATAATAATAATATGAACAGTAATTCATACACGGCATTGCATGGTAAATTGTTAAAAAAATATAAAAATATATTATTTGATATATATATACACACACACATACATATATAACAAATCCCTTTGGGTGTGAGAATTTTATAATAGCTGTTTGTCAAATTACCATTATGTCCTTCCTTGACGAGATCAAAACAACGCAGGGCAGAACACTTTGAACAAGTTTTGAGTGAGAAAGTAAAATAGGAGGTTATCTGCAATAATGTAACAACTTCGGTCCACTATTTACACGTATCAAAATATCTTTTAAAATGTTTGAAAGTTTATAAATTTCTCAAAAGTATTTGATAAATTTTTAAATGGAGAAGTTTATAAGTTGAAAAATAAGTTGTTAAAAGCTTATAAATTCAATAAATAAATAAATAAATAAACTCTCCTCAACTTATTTTTGAAATAGCATACAAATTATCTAATGCTAAAGATCAAATGACGTAAATATCTTTAACTTTTTTTTCAATATTACATTTCAATTATCTCAAAAAAATATTTATTTACATAAAATTAATTTTATTTTATTTTATTTTTTTATCATCATCACACTTAAAAGAACTTATAAACTCTTATTTTGGCCAAACAATTTAATAATTTGTTTTAAAAATAAGGTATTCGATCTTATAAACTCAACAAATTTATAAACGCTTTATGATAAATTAAGCGAGACACTCTAACAACTCATTCCAAGAATGGGGCCACCAACTATTGAATGGCATCAAAGGAGCCATGAATCAATAAACCAAAATTAGAAAACTAAAGTTGGTAATGGAGATGAGTTCGGCAATATTATAGTAGAAAATATTACGAAAAATTGTAAATATTTGTGACATATTTATTTATACTCTTTTATAATTACAAACTCTACTAGTTAGTTTATGGCCTTTGCTGTAATGCATGTATACTCCATTGTTTATAAGTATCGTTAATGTCATCAGGGGTTCGAACACCGAACACCGACAGTGTGACATAAACAACCATATTGATAATAAAGTACTAATTAGAATGACATAAACAACCATTGTGATAGACATATAATCATGCCAATTGCTGCATGTATAGTATCATGAATATATCATCAATTCATAGCAACATCCCTTCTTTTTCCATTTAAGTTAACACTTTTTGAAGAAAAGTGATTGCCATTTGTGCTGTCTTTGCTTCTTCCTTATGAAACTTCCATTTATTCTACCTTGCTTCTTCTTGTCTCCTCATTAATGCGTAGCACCAAAAGTTTCCCACATAAGAACGTAACTAACCATTAATCAATAAATTCTCTTTATGCCTTAATTATGAATTTTAACTTTTAAGAGTTCTTTTCTATTAGTTCAAATAGATTCAATTTACTTTAAGCAATTTAAGACCTACACTACACGATAGAAATCTAGAAGTTGAATGAATGGACCGAAAATGGAAGTTTTTTTTTTCTCGTTAAAATTTACAAGAAGTTTCCAATTTTTGTTCTTTTAAAAAAAAATAGAGAGAGATTTACCATCAATCGATTGTGTTAATACTCTCAAATTAAGAATACATTATGACATCAATTATCACTAATTATTAAATGCAAAGAAACTATTACATAAGACAGTAATTGTTATTTAGCAGATTAATACTCATGATTCAAACCCTAAAGATTAAGTTGTTATAGAGGAGAGCCATCAACTATTTATTATTTTCAACATGTCTCCACACGTGCAAACTAACTTCTCTTGTATAAAGTTTTGTATGTGACCTCTTACTCAACCCGACTCTAATACCATATTAAATGACCACATCATTAAAAAAAATATTATTAAAGAAAAAAATAGTTAAATATTTACTATCTCTAATATCATCATTAATATCATCGTGACATTTTGAACGATATAAGATGAAAAAGACAATTATGAAGTCTCTGTCACCAATTAAATGATCTACTAATTCTGCTATACCGCACTTAGGTAGTTCCAATTTATGGTCATCTTAAGAAATATTTATTTTTAGTACATTATTCAAATAATTAATGTGATCAAATCATAAAACAATGTCCATGAAAAACAGATTTAACTACCAACAAAGGGATTTTACACATTACATCTAGAGCTTAACTATGGCACCAAACCGAAATTCTTCGATTTCAGCGACGACTCTCCGGAGACCCACATAATATATATTTGAATCTTAATTTTACTGAAAGATATTATAAAAAAATAATTTTATCGCTTGAAATGATGCAATATATTTCAAATTGTTTAAGGAAACAATGAGTTCTTCCTTGTTATCATTTTTTTCCTATTTAAAGTTTAAGGTCGAAACATATTGACTCTAAATCATGAAAAGTACTTCCAAAGCAAAATTATAAAAAAACTCACATATATATATATATATATGTATTCGTTTTTAAAATTTTTCTTATAATTTTTTTTTTCATAAACCGAGCTGAAATTAAAAAGATAAATTCACATCTAGATTGTTGAAGAACCTATAAATATGGCAAACCACAAAATAGTTTTTGTATGTCTTAGATTTGAGTTAAATCTACAAAACCCCTTGTTCTAATTCTAATTAGCACAAAAATCGTGTAATAAAAAAAAACTAGTTTAAAGCCTCTCATATTTTTAAAATCTAGCACGTTGCTCCCTGGGTTCCTTTTCTGAAAAATTGAATACAAATTTTCAGTTTTACCATTTCTTAGAAAATTGAAAAATAACAATACATTTTGTTTCTTTGAAAATGAAAAGAATTGAAAGAGGGAAAAAAAAAAAAACTATGTGAACCCCAACCCCTAACCTTCAGAATTTCACACACATTTATTATCAATTTGCAAGACATTGGAGTTGTGTTACTTATGTTAAAGTTTCACATACATGAGCGGTGGTGTGCTAGTTTTTAAAAATATGGGGGGTTTCAAACTAAAATTTTCTAACACAGGGTTTTCATGCTAATTAGAATTAATACATGGGATTTTATAAATTCAGCTCAAAGTTAAAAGGATAAATTTGCAAGTCTAAAATACAATTATATGTGTTGAAATAACTTGTGTAAGGTACACAATCGGTTGTGGGTTTTCACTAGTGGTTTTCACATTTCACAAAGTCTTTTATACTAATTTTTATTTCACTTGATTATTCGATTTAATTAAACTTGACACAAAGGTACCCAAGAAGAAAACCTTTTATATTTTCTTTATTGTTTGGTTCTGCCTGCAAGGGTAGAAATGTAATTATGAGGAAGTACTTGATCTGCTATTAGGATAGTTGTTCTGGCATTATTCATTTATCACCAGCTTTTTATTTTTATTTTTTTGTATTTCCCCCAAAATCTTGGTTCGTGTGTTTTTGTGTGTGATAGTACATTAGTAATTGACTGTGGCATTTATATCATAAGCACAATTTATTCATTTATTATATGACTTGTGCTTAATTATCTACACAAAATGTTCCCTTAAGATTCGCTGTGTCCTTTAGCCTCCACAGATCAGATAAAATCAGTCTGACAAAATAGAGTATTTTTTTTTCCATGTTTAATACTGTCAGATATTTATTATTATCCAAAAAAAATGTCAGATATTTATTGAATAGATAATTTAATTGATCACAGTCCCAAATATAGTCATCCTGCATTTTGGATTGTAACGAGGTCTGTGTGTTTTTGAGCTGTTGTGTGATCTGTTCACTGTGTAGAAGTGTGTGTGTGTGTGTATTCATTCATGAAATTTTTACCCTTCGTTTGGTTTTAAGATTTTGGTGAGGAAAATAGGATGAAAATTTTAATTTTGGTATAACTTTGTATATTTAGATCCAAGGCACAAGAATGTCTCAAATTATATGTATAAATATATATATATATATATCTCATATATTCATTTATGAAGCTTTTAGAGAAGTATCATAATTTCAATGTGGTTTCCATTTTGATGGTTCAAATTGTAATCCTATTTCAAGAGTTCACAATACGATTTGAATTCGACTTTTTTTTATTTAGAGGTATGTGTTGATAGCACGAGGTTTAAGTTGATGCCTCCAGCGGTGTGGACCTTCCAATTGATATACTACTCTTTTAGAACAATTTGGGTATTATGAGAATTTGGGATATGTGGGGATTAAAAACATGTAGCAGGTAGTTATTGTAAACGAGTTTTATTATAGCGGAATTTTATTTTTATCTTGCAGCATTATTGGCCAAATTATGTAAAATCTCGCGTCTTCTATTTCTCCTTTTTGTTATATCATGTCCAGACTTTTATTTTCAGCGTCAGATATTTCAAACACCTGAACAACCAGTTTAGAGAAGCCCGTTCTCTTGTGTTTGCTAGCTTAATTTGGGATTAGGCGTCGCTAATGCCACTGTAACCCCTCAATTTTCAAAAACTTGTTCTCTCCGCCTACTGGTTGTTAGCTAATCAAAATAAGTTTATATCTAACAATTTTATCCTTTTTAATGAGTGCATTTAATTTTATTTATCTTTAATTCAATAAAAAACGATCGAAAACAAATTATTTATTTATTTATTTCTTATTATTTTATCTTTGTTAACCTATTGTAACCAATATACTTTTTATGAACTATTTTAAAAAATGTATATATTTAAGTATGGATCTTTTTAAAATGGCAGTAATTTCTTAAAAGACCAATTACTTCGATCTGAAAAAAAAAGAGGAAAAATTAAGTTTTATATTTCCGAAAAGGTGTCCAGCAAAATAAATTTGTTGCAATAAGTAAATAAAAAAGAAATAACAAACTTAAAAATAAGAAATAAAATAAGTAATTTACGTTAGATTATTTTTATGATTAAAGACGATAAAATAATAACACATACCAGTTTCCTATATAAGATAAAATTCCAAAATTGACACATGAGGTTGAACTCTTGTTAAATAATTGCCAATTAATAGTTGAAGGGTAAGCATTGCTTATTTGGGAGTTGGGGCAAAACGATACCAAAAATATTTTGGCAGGGTAAAGTAGCATTCATCTTTTGAAGTTTGAATATATTCATATTCTTGTTCTTGTCAGTGAAACGTCATGAATTAGAGCCCATTTGAATGGATTTTTTTTTTTGTAGAAATGAATCACATGTTTGGATGGCTTTTTTTTTTTTTAAAAAAAAAAAAAGCCAAAAAAGTAACTTTTTTTAAAAGTTATCCGAAGTAGTTTCAAATAAAAGTATATTTTAAAGCACATTTTAAAGCATTTTTAATTACAAACGTAAAACAACTTAACTTTAACAAAAGAACTCTTCTATGAAAAGTACAGCTCGAGAAGTACTTTTTTTAAGTCCATCCAAATTTAAAAAATATATAATAGTCAATTCAGAAAATTTTACTCTTCATTCGGATATAACTAAGAAAATGTGATTCCAAAATTAATACTTCAAAAAATAAACCGACATTCTTTATTTTCAAACAAGCTAGAGTCAGATCTTTTGCTGCTATCAAAATATTCAAATAATACTTACTTAAAGGCCGACTAATTTAGTTACACTAACCAACTACAATGATCATTAATTTGCAATAATTTATATTCAAGTTAGGTGAAGATGTGATATAATACGATTTGTTGTTACTATATTGGTACAATTCTACGATTCATTATTTTATATTTGATCTCTAAAATAAATACAAACATCACTGACCATACTAATTAAATGCATAATTTATGTCATTGTAAAGTCCTTATTGTGTAATGTTTTCAACTAATTTATCGATCACATAAATTTGGATTAATTATAATTTACACCCTTCGAATTTGATAATAATAATAAGGGAAAATTACATCCACCTCCCCTGAGGTTTGGCGAAATTACATTTTAACCCACGGTTTTTTATAAATTACAAAAACCCCCCTGAGGTTTATTCCGTCTAACAATTTACCCCAGCCGTTCATGACCGTTAGGGTTCCGTTAGTTTTTGCACGTAAAGTTCCGATAGTACCCTTGACGGGTTTTTTTG
Organism: Petrea volubilis; assembly: GCA_026212405.1. Classification (NCBI taxonomy): domain Eukaryota; kingdom Viridiplantae; phylum Streptophyta; class Magnoliopsida; order Lamiales; family Verbenaceae; genus Petrea; species Petrea volubilis. The sequence continues at coordinate 15,808,776 of CM047883.1, forward strand.
TCATATATATAAAATATTTGGGGTTGTATGTTATGTATTACATCTTTGTGGGGCTAAAAGTAATAATTTTGAAAAAATTGCTCCGTTTTCTGACAAATTTTTCGGTGAACTTGAAGCGGGTCTTCAACTTTTTGACGTGGAAAACACATTGGTGAGGTTAATTTTGGGCTAGAGTAGGTTTTATACATTTTTCGTTTATCACTTGTAATTATTACATATCACATGGGGTTATTGTAATATACACAAAAAATGTGGGTTAAATTGTAATTTCTCCAAACCTCAAGGGAGGTAGATGTAATTTGCTCTATTTAATATCAGCAAAAAATAAAGAGCAAAACGGACTTTTTACACTTTCTGTCCATTACTTGTAATTATTACAAACCTCAGGGGGGGTTTTTGTAATTTACAAAAAATCGTGGGTTAAATGTAATTTCACCTAACCTCAGGGGAGGTGGATGTAATTCTCCCTAATAATAATAATGAGGAGTTCGAATCCTCTTGTCCTCTTCCCTTTTCCCCTTGAGTGAGTGTGTGCGTGTGCGGTGGTGTCTTTTTAATTAACATTTATAGGGTGTTCCAAATTAATTGTATCAAAGAAAAATTATATTTTACACCCTGAATTAGACCTCATATCGCTTGCTACCCTTAGATTTAAATTACAAAATGCAGCAAATTTGCTACCTATGCGTGAATATATATATATATATATATATCAAAGAAATCAACTTCTACCATCTATGATTCAATTGCTGATTTGTTTCTTAAGAGAGTACACATGCGTAGGGTATAAATATTCTTGTATTATTGAATTTTACGTAGAAAGAACGGTTGGGGGAACCGTCTCCAACACCTCTCTCTCCATTTTTTCGTTTTGAATTTTTTTTTTCTTCTTTTCGTTTTCATCTTTCTTTCTTTTTTGATTTTTAGGTTTTCGTTTAATAATAGAGAGTGAAATGTTTGCTGATTCTGTATTCTTCTTATTTTTCATATTATTGTTGTTTAGAATTTCTAGGTTTTATACGTAATTCTCAGTTTTAATAACTATTTCTTCCAAGAAGTTAATTTTTCTCTAATAGTTTTTGTCTTAACAATTGGCAAGTTTGGTTTTTATTTTGTCAAATTGACAAGTTTTGGTTCAGTTTTTTATATTTGTTTTAGTTAATTTATGATGACAAAATGTGAAACTTTGGGTGGGTTTTATTTCAATTATGTGGCCAAGTACATTGGTAATTATATTAGTGACTTCTTGTGAGCTGGTCCTAACATTTGTACAAACTTTTTGAAGGGTTTAGATGCGTATTCGTGTTTCATTGGTTGTTCAGAAACTACTTAAGTATTGTTTAGGTGAGCTAAATGCCTTGAGTTGGATTAAACAACAAAGTTGGAGAAATGTAGATTTGAAATATGATACTCTCCTGATTATTAAAAATTGTCTTTTTTTTAGCAAGGAGTCGGGCAACTTGCATTTTAATTTATTTTGTAAAATGGTTTGCGAACCAAGCCGTTCATGTGATGGTTAGACAGTCCGGTTCTATGTTAGATCTTAGAGATTAGAATTATTGTCCTTTTTCGATACTCAACTATATTGATTGATGTTTCTAATTATTAATAATAGTACTAGTTTTTATTTTTAAAAAAAATGCAGAAAGAACTATTATGTTAGTAACCTCCTATTTTCATTTTTTTTTATACAAACACATTAACAAGGTGTTTGGCTAAACTTATAAAATATTCAAACTATTTTATTAGATTTTCGGGAGTTTATAAAATGTCACAAAGTATTTGACAAAATTTTTAGAGAGAGAGCTTATAAACTCTTTCAAAAAAGTAGGGAGTTTGATAACTTATTTTTCAAAGAAACTCTTCTAATTTTAACAAATTAATTATAAAATTATCATTACTAATATTTTATACATTATATCGATTTTATTTATCCAATTACTCTAACAATTTATTTTTAAAATAAAATCCAACTTCTAAATTCCTAAAATATCTTATAATATGTAGTACCTTATAAAATTTTTAAAATAAACTTCCAAACGCCATCTAAATAGTTAAGTCTGTTTAGTATGACTACTAACTAAACGTTTGACATGGAACGCTATTCTGGTTTGGAAGAATAAGGAGACGTAACGGAACATCTATGATCTATCTTACCCACTTCAACTACCGGACTGGAAAGAGGAAATTGTCATGATTAAAGAATTTTTTCATATTGGATGTGCGAGTTAATAAATTGAGTCTAATAAATCTCCTAAGTATTATACATCATGAAATAACAAAAGATTTTGCCGGTGGACTTCAAGTATTAGAGGTAAATTTGTCCATGGCTCTTTGGCCTTATGAACTCGTACTTCATTTTTTGGTGACATAGGAAGTTATTGATAGATTCGACTTCTAATCATGTACGTGTATGAGTCATGTATGTACATATTATAAAGAAACTAAAAAATATTTTAGAAACAACGCATCTTAATCTAGGATGGCAAAGATGCTTTTTGGTTAAACATCTTTCCAACAGTAGGTACAAATGTTGTAATATTAATGACATTATACATCTTCAATATTCTCTTCTTTGTGCAGCTCTTACAGAGATTCTTAAAGTCATGCCAATTAATTAATTATTTATATTTCCTTGCCCAAAAGAATGTGAATTTTTTATTTATTCACCCAACTTGTCAGATAAGTTGTGTGTGTGTGTGTGTGTGTGTATTTATTGATCAAAATAATTGATTTTCAGTTTTACTATTTCAAAACGACTAACGAGATTGCTTCAAAGCAATATGAGGGTGATTAAAATTGAAATTCTAATTTTTAATTTGATTTTGTTCAAGGATTAATTACAGTGACATTTCTTTAGAGCAATCAAATTATCATATCCACCATTTTTTATAATTATAGAATCCTCCACTATGACTTCACTGTTATCCAACTTTTCCTCTCATTAGGATTTTTAACAAAAAATAATAATGTTATATAAAGAAAAAATTCATGTAAATTTTCTATTTTGTCCTAGCTTGTCCTACCAGTTATTGCACTTTGTAATGTTTTAAAACTTCAAGAGGGTAGGAAAATTCTTGCCCAGACCCCCGTACAGGAAAAATTCTTGTCTGAAATTTTTATCCGCACTCGATTTTGCCACATTCAATTAATTATGTAATAAATGTTAATACACTTGCCATGTAATTGATCACTCTTTTTAAACTATACACCAATCATATAACTAGTGTAAAACACTCGCTACGTGATTAGCTCTGGTATAACTATACCTGGTGCAGGTAAGAATTTCCCTCTATGATAATTATAATCTCTGGAAGGAAAACAAATATTTTGGGGCCAAAAATAAATGTTGGAAGATGTTTTAGCCACTAGATCTGTATATTATTGCATTAATTCTCATATGAAATACGACTAATTAATTACTCAAGCATTTCCTATATGTTGTTGCGTTCTCATATGAAATACCACTTACTCAAGCATTTCTTATAGAAATGTGTTTTAATAGGAACTATGGGGACAAATTGAGTGAGATGGTTTAAGTAAACAATTAAAATTATTCTATTGCCACATGGGAAATGTTTTTATTTATTTATTAATTGATAGAAAGAAATTGTTTTGTCAAAAAGATGGAGAAATTCTAAAGTCGACATGACATTATGATACTGAACGAACAAGCCAATTTCAAACTACGGGAGCAAATAAATGTGCTAATTATCAACTACCAGTTGATGTAGTCAAATGGAACGTTAAATCTCATAAACAATATTTAAAGTTCAAATTTTGAAATTGTTAATAGAATGATTGTGTTGGAAAGCTCACCCCATAATAAGCTTTTATAGTACTTGATCTGAATTAATCGACTAATTAATTACTCAAGCATTTCCTATATGTTGTTGCGTTCTCATATGAAATACCACTTACTCAAGCATTTCTTATAGAAATGTGTTTTAATAGGAACTATGGGGACAAATTGAGTGAGATGGTTTAAGTAAACAATTAAAATTATTCTATTGCCACATGGGAAATGTTTTTATTTATTTATTAATTGATAGAAAGAAATTGTTTTGTCAAAAAGATGGAGAAATTCTAAAGTCGACATGACATTATGATACTGAACGAACAAGCCAATTTCAAACTACGGGAGCAAATAAATGTGCTAATTATCAACTACCAGTTGATGTAGTCAAATGGAACGTTAAATCTCATAAACAATATTTAAAGTTCAAATTTTGAAATTGTTAATAGAATGATTGTGTTGGAAAGCTCACCCCATAATAAGCTTTTATAGTACTTGATCTGAATTAATCGACTAATTAATTACTCAAGCATTTCCTATATGTTGTTGCGTTCTCATATGAAATACCACTTACTCAAGCATTTCTTATAGAAATGTGTTTTAATAGGAACTATGGGGACAAATTGAGTGAGATGGTTTAAGTAAACAATTAAAATTATTCTATTGCCACATGGGAAATGTTTTTATTTATTTATTAATTGATAGAAAGAAATTGTTTTGTCAAAAAGATGGAGAAATTCTAAAGTCGACATGACATTATGATACTGAACGAACAAGCCAATTTCAAACTACGGGAGCAAATAAATGTGCTAATTATCAACTACCAGTTGATGTAGTCAAATGGAACGTTAAATCTCATAAACAATATTTAAAGTTCAAATTTTGAAATTGTTAATAGAATGATTGTGTTGGAAAGCTCACCCCATAATAAGCTTTTATAGTACTTGATCTGAATTAATCGACTAATTAATTACTCAAGCATTTCCTATATGTTGTTGCGTTCTCATATGAAATACCACTTACTCAAGCATTTCTTATAGAAATGTGTTTTAATAGGAACTATGGGGACAAATTGAGTGAGATGGTTTAAGTAAACAATTAAAATTATTCTATTGCCACATGGGAAATGTTTTTATTTATTTATTAATTGATAGAAAGAAATTGTTTTGTCAAAAAGATGGAGAAATTCTAAAGTCGACATGACATTATGATACTGAACGAACAAGCCAATTTCAAACTACGGGAGCAAATAAATGTGCTAATTATCAACTACCAGTTGATGTAGTCAAATGGAACGTTAAATCTCATAAACAATATTTAAAGTTCAAATTTTGAAATTGTTAATAGAATGATTGTGTTGGAAAGCTCACCCCATAATAAGCTTTTATAGTACTTGATCTGAATTAATCGACTAATTAATTACTCAAGCATTTCCTATATGTTGTTGCGTTCTCATATGAAATACCACTTACTCAAGCATTTCTTATAGAAATGTGTTTTAATAGGAACTATGGGGACAAATTGAGTGAGATGGTTTAAGTAAACAATTAAAATTATTCTATTGCCACATGGGAAATGTTTTTATTTATTTATTAATTGATAGAAAGAAATTGTTTTGTCAAAAAGATGGAGAAATTCTAAAGTCGACATGACATTATGATACTGAACGAACAAGCCAATTTCAAACTACGGGAGCAAATAAATGTGCTAATTATCAACTACCAGTTGATGTAGTCAAATGGAACGTTAAATCTCATAAACAATATTTAAAGTTCAAATTTTGAAATTGTTAATAGAATGATTGTGTTGGAAAGCTCACCCCATAATAAGCTTTTATAGTACTTGATCTGAATTAATCGACTAATTAATTAAAAATAGTCAGAGTTATATAATAATAAGGCCAAATTTTACAGTTAGCCTCGTATATCCAGTTTTTGTCTTACTTTATGTCTTTAATAACTCATCTTTCGAAGGCACTATTTAGTTCCTCATCTTTATAAGACAAAAATTGGATTTAAGGTCATTTTTTTATTAATTAGACCACTTTCACTTTTGGTCTTTCATTTATGGGCCTAACAATTTAAAGTACGACAATGTCAAAATATTTGGCAATTTAATGATAAATTAGGTCAACAATTTTGAATTTCACCAAATTTTTCTATAAATTCGATATTCATGAAATTAATATATTGACATGAAAATTTAATATTAGTTTGCCCACTACTAGGATTTGAACTTGTGTTGACAAAATTTATACCACTCTCTGACCCCTAAAAAAATTGATTATTATGAATTTTTGTCACAAATATTCATATTACTTCAAATTCTATATTTATAATTTATAAATACATATTTATGAATTATAGTTAGAAAAATATAATAAATAATTTTAATCACGTAATTATGTATATAATCTATGTTTTTTTTTTGGTAAATAGTATATAATCTATGTTTGACATATACAAACATTCAAATACAAATTAAAAGATTTTCTATATGTAACAAAGATTTTCCAATCCAATCTCAAATTCTATTAGTTGCAAATTGGTAGACATTTTTCGCATATCTAGCTGATGCCGTGTTACTTTGTCAATTGGTACCAACAATATCAAGTTCCATCCGATATTGAAAATCTCCGATTTACCAAAAAAAAAAAAAAAAGAAGAATTGCCAATTTGAAATTTATGGTAAAATTCAAATTCATTTAGCAGATTTTACACTCAAATTATTGATTTTTTTTAAACATTACCATACTTAAAATTAGAAAAACCCATAAATACAGGACCAAAAATGAAAGCACCCAAACATAAAGGATTGAAAATACAATCTCCCTTATGGAGACGAGGGACTCACTACAAAAAAAAAATAGTATTATTGACAAGATTTAGAAATGACAATATAAAAGTTATTACCAATAAATATATTAAATGACAATACTTTCTATTTTGTCATTAATTAAGTTTTTTTATGACAATAATTTTTATATTATCGCAATATCATTCAATAATTAATATTTTAGTTGTCACAATTGACAATTAGTGACGCACATATAGTGATAATTTGGAGAAAACAAAAATTATTATTAAAATTTTGTGAAAATATTCCATTGTTGCTAAGTTATTACAATAGGTATATCACTAATTGTCAATTTTGCAATATGTTGTTATCTTTTTATACTATATTATCATCATTGGCATTGTGTAACCCATATTTTGTGACAACATAAGTTTGTTATCACTAAATATATATAATTAGTGACAACTTTTTCATAATCACTTGTTATATTGTCGCCAATTTATTCATTTTCTTGTAGTGACTATAATGGTATATTTGATAGATGGGGGGTTAAAGTAATATAAAGAGTAAATATAAGAAACTATAATGTTGTACTTTGATATATATATATATATTCTGCAGTTAAATATATATAACGGTTATCTTCCCTATTTTCAACTACCACAACAGTTCCCCTCATCTTACTTTTGGAACCTCATTTTAGGATCCCTATGTGAAATATAAACATAAACTCTACTGCACAATCAGAAATATATACTACAATTAAATGCGTACATAGACATAAATATTACCGAAACTACCTAGGAGTAGAATGGCCATATAATAAACTTGATAGTTTTATTAATTATTATTTTTCAATTTATCGATAATTTCATTATTTGACGGTTTATATTTGGTTCTCAGTTATACGGAAGTAGAGAAAAGTTCATTATAATTATAAAAGATTGAAAAGTGAGTTGACAATTTAAGTATTTCCAAGATTGTGCCACTGTAATTAACCTTCTATTTAAGTGGCGTGGTTGAAATCTGATATCAAGATTTTGAGTTTGAGTCCCATTTATTTGTGACAGTAACTACTTTTATAATAGTTGATTAAAAGATTGATTGACGGTTATTATTGATTAGTTCTTGATGATTAACATTGCTGATGAAATGACAAAACCAAATCACTCTCGGTAAAGAAAAAAAAAAAAGAAAAATTGAAAGCAAAAGAAATTATTGATGGATTTGCACTATTACTTGATTCCATTTCCCATCAATGTGTCTCAAGACTTGCAACAATGGTAATTTTTTCAATCTCAGTTCAGTGTATTGATTATATATATATATATATATATATGTGTGGATCATAATTGGATGAGAACAAACGCAATAATTCATGAACGATATAAACTTGACTTCCAAAATATATGCAAATCAATCGAGTGAAAAAGCATGAGAAAATTGAGTTGTCACAACAAAGACATTCCAATAGCCCTCAAGAATTCACGAACCAACCAGGCCCCGGTTGGATCAAAGCAACTTGTGATCCAACATTGAAAGATAGATGGGGCCAGATGCAGCCATTTTTGCACAGATTCAAATGGTGAAATATTGTGAACTCGGGTGGACTGAAATTGACCCTATCGTGTTGTATTAATCGAAGCTTGAACTATGCGTTGATTATTCAATTGTTTAATATATTTGCTGTTGAATACGAAAAATTCAAATATGATGTAGTAGAGAGGAGGCCAAAGTAGTCGCTACTGCTTCCTTACTTTTAATTATCAAAATAAAATTGAAGCTAATTGCACTTTATTTATGGTAATTATCTATTTATATAGTTTGTGTACAAATATTTGAGTCATAAAAATTGATGAATTTATAATTATTCACAAAGGTAATTGCCAAAAAATTCCCAAGATTTGCCCCACTTTTGAAAAAATCAATTGGGGCAGGTAAATGAATATGCTGATTACTATTATATCCCTATCACTAACATGTAGATGTTTTTCTAAAAAAAAAAATAAAATTGGAACTAACAACAACTGGTATTATTTGTAAAATGGAAGCAAACCATAAGGGATATAATAATAATTTAAATATATGCATTTTCTTTTTGGTAACAAGATAAACGCTTGGGAGGTTTCGATAATTATCCCTTATTTATATGTTATTTATGTGAAATATTGTTATAGTAATTGAATTATGGTAGATCATTCTTAATCTCATAAGAAAAACAAGAAAAGAAAAGAAAATATAATTGTGGAGAGCCATGCGAGTGCAGTTACTATGAGATTGACCTTTACTTAATTTGAGGTGGACTGGGTGGCTGCATTCTTGTGCTACCCAAGCCAAAGAGGTGATGCATTATTGACTTTTTTTTGTTTTTTTTGTTTTGATGAATTATGCAACATTGACTTGAGTGGACCTTGATAATTAGAAACATAATTTGACTTGTATATTATATGACTGAATTAATGAACATAAAGAGAAATTTATAAAATATTTAATAAAGCTTTTGATAAAAGAGCATGTCAGGTTTAAAAGTAAAATGAGAGTAGTTGATAAATTACAAAGCAAAATATTTATAAGATAGAAGTTCATATTAAAAGAAAGAGAAATCCAGCTTATTTCAAAATCTCAACAAATGTTTTATAACTTGTTTGTGACACCAAATATTGAAAGCGTATCTCATAAATTTCAATTAAAGGGCACCGATTGAATATTCATTTCAAGATTTCAGACCGCATTATATGGGTTCTAAAAAATCTCTCACGTCCAATGGGTATGTGGGCCCGATGTATGACAAACGGTATTAGAGAGAACTTCATAGAATCTATTAAATATTCACTTTAAACGAATTGTTCATAACTCGACTTTAAGACATATTTGGTAGATTTAAAGACAACTCTCACGATCATCAGCAGCCTCGCTAGCAAGGGTGTGATATTATCCTTGTAGACTGCAACACTCTCATTGATGATAATGCTACACAATGTTTTATGATTTCATGTTATTCAAACAAATATTCTAACTTTTTGTTTTAAGAAGTAAACATCTTACAAAAATAGAAACTTATAGTATATTCTTTATAAATCTTATCAAACACCCTTTAAAGTGGGCTTATCCCAAAAGGTGGACTGGCCCAATTCAGCTATTTCAATCAAGAATATCCATGTAAAATTTTAATGTGACGCACCACCAAATTTAAAAACTATGATCTAAGATTTAAATTTTTAAAATTGTAATTTATATTTGACATGACATTATTAATTATAGTAATATTTTACCTTATGTAACCGAAAAATTGTTCCACCAGACTGCCCTTTTCTCCTCCAACCGAAGAAAATAAATTGTATGAAACTTCCCTTAATATCCCCAACCTCCCCATTTTGTCCCCTAGTTTCCCTCGAAATTGCAATATTTGCCACTCTCTTCTCAATCTCCTTCAATATCTGTTCTCTCTCCTCTCGTTGTCTCTCTCACTAACCCACCGTTTGGTTGTAGGATTTTGCTGAGGGAAAAAGGAAGAAAAGGCAGCGCTGCAGCAGAGAAAATTATCTTGCTTCGTCGGAGCTAAATTATTGGAATATTCCGGTGATCTGCGATGTGTTTCCGTTTCAATGGTGCTTCTACTTGCGTTGAGAGATCCGGTGGGGTAGATTTTAGCATTTCAGAGCTATTTTCCCCTCTTTGTCACACACATTTTACTGTGCGAAACATTATCTGTGTGCGTGTTTTTAGTGCTCTCTCTCTCTCTCTCCCTGTCCCCTTGTCTTTTTCTCTCTCTAGGGGTCACCTGTAATTGTTTGGTAAACAAAATGCGGAAATTTTGGTACTTTGTGCGAAGATTTGAAATGTGGACTGATTTTCAGCTGCTTTTTGTTGTATATTACTCCAGGTGGTGCAGCTCGATTATCGATTTGTTGATATGAGGTCGTCGTTTCGTTGCTGAAGAGTGAGCGCTTAGTGTGGTTCAGGAGAAGCTAGGGTTTCTGAGTTCTGGTGTAATGGAGTGTGGGTGGTAAATTAGGGTTTACTTTTTGAGGTTCTTTTTGGTTTGTTGTATTTGCAATTTGGGATGAATCGGAGTTTTAGGGCACCGGAGAGGGGCCAAATGGGGAGTCTGAGAATGAAAGATAACAAAGACGAAGATTTGGCATTGTTCCGGGAAATGCGGAGGCGCGAGAAAGAACGAAGTAATCTTCTTCTTCTTCAGAACTCCGACGAGCTTGATGCTCCACTTGGTATGAGAGGGGTTTTAATTTTTACTGTTTTTGTTGAAAATCTGGTTTTGATGCCTTGGGGTTCTTGTTGTAACTTGATGAAGTTTTGGTGGTTCTTGATTGTTAATTAATTTTCTGCTGAATCTATTTGGTAGATTTATTTTTGAATTTTTGTGACTTGTTGACGTAGTATAATGTGCTGTTGGATTAAAAAAAACCATGAAAGTAAACGTTTTTGTTTGGAAAAGTGTATTTGTTAGATTCTTGTATCGATTAGATGCTTATTTTAATATGATTCATTTTCTTTCTTTCATTTTGGCGATTATAGTGTTCTAATTTGAGTAATCGTTTTTAATTATTTTCGTTTATCCCTGTTTGCAGGTCCAAAAACTGGTAGTTCTCCAATATTTAATTTAACTTCAGGTACACCTGCTCCTGCCCGGAAGACTGGTGCTGATGATTTCCTCAATTCTGACAATGATAAAAATGATTATGATTGGTAATTGCTGGGCTTCATTGCATATTCTTGATTTTCTTTTGATTGGTTGTTAATGTTTCAACTTTTGGCATGTTGAGTCAGTCCTATGAAGAAGGTGAATATTTTTAATTCCTTGTGAAAGTTAAAAGTCTTCTTTAAAGATATGCAGGCATGATTTTGTACTCCAGTACATCATGTTTTCCTTTCATTCGGAGCATATGTATATTCATATCTAACTGACAACAAACAGGAATGTTGTAAGTTCTTGATAGTTTACTTTATAAATACAGTTCTTCCATATGCATTTTTCTGGAAGAATACTCACGTGAATCTTTTGAGATACACAAGCCTGTAATGCATGCTACTTATTGCCATAGTTATCTCATCTTCTTTCAATGGAAATGCATGCATCTTGGTACTTTAGTGGCTATATATCTGTGTTTGCAATTGTTGAAAACTGCAAGTGATCCTTTGTCTATGAGGAAAGCTGATTTTTTTCTGCTATTGAGTTTGATGGGACGTATAAACCACACTGGGAACTAGAATGACCACCCTTTAATGCTAAGTATAAACATGAGAAAGTAAACAGCCCATTAAAGGGGACAGGTTCACGAGTCAAATAATCTTCCCCAAGAGCTAATAGAAGTTATGAACAAAAAGTTCTTCTACACAAAATTCTGAAGCTGAAGGTATGAGCTTAGATTTATTGCCAATGATCTGCCAAAAATTGCACATGCGCTGGATGAAAAGATCTTCAAGTATAGGATGTTTTAGGGTCAAACATAGTTACTGACATTCACATTTTTACAGTGCTCAAATAAGAATTGGTAAGATTAAAAATCACATGAATTAGGTTGTAGGATCTCCATAAAATATTGGGACTACATACACAATGAATGGGTTACAAAACTATTAAGGTGCTGCGTCCTGCAGTTGATAAGCCTGGCCTATATCAGAAAAAAAAAATCTGTCCCGATTCTCCATAGGTTCTCCTTCTGATGACTGTTGTACTAGATAGAGTATCTGTGACTCTTGAAAGTTGGGTGATCATATTTTAGTTGTTAGCTATTTGATGTTGTTTATTCTTGGAAGATACTTGCATTCTGAACTAGCATGACAAACGATAATGATAGAATCCAGTTACCTGGATTTGAAGAACCCATATTTGTATGCCATCCTTCATACAATGTTGTTAATATTGCCTCTCTATTTACTGGATATCGTAGATAATATAGTTTGTGGGAATTTTTGTTTCCACATTCATCACATTGCTGAAGTCATGGTGATATGTGTCGCACAATTGGAGAGTCTAATATTTGGTTTAAATTTTAACATCAGTAGAGTTTTTTCAATGTCAAGATGCCGTGCAGGAGGGAAAACTTACCCTTTCAGCTACCTGTATTACGGACACAAACAGGGCTTAGATTTTTATGACCGGTTGATTGCTAAATAGACATTATACATCCACTACTGGGAGATTCATGCTGTCATATTTTCCAATGTATCTTTGCGTACTGCTGATGATTTTGCTTCCTATAAAAATAGTTGTATTTTTTTTTAAAATCAGAACTTAAAGTCTGGTTGTTTCAGAGGTATATATTTTGCTGCTGGTGACGTGGGTTTCAGCTGTCCTTAGGATTATTTGGTTAAATTCAAGTTCTCTCTTTTTCACTGCAAGGCATTCCGATTCTGTCTTGTTTTGTATTCAAAATTTCTCTCTCAAATTTTATATTTTCAGGCTTTTAACACCCCCTGGCACTCCTCTTTTTCCTTCGCTGGAAATGGAATCACAAAAAACTGTTATGAGCCAGCTGGGTACTCCAAAAGCTCGCCCTACAGCTCTGAAATCTAGAGTAAGTGGAAGAGATATTTGGTTTTCCATTTTATGGTCTGTTTAGTTAAAATGAGTGTGGTGGCACTCTGCCGAAGCAAATGGCTGAAATGTGAATCTATAGCACCCTTGACCGAACAGAAGTATGATAATTGCTTGGGCATAAAAGATTCAAGTTACCTGCTAAACTTCAGGGGGTATATCCTGTAAGTTCCTAATAATCTCTGTGATTACTGAAGCAGACAATTTAATCAAAGAGATGAACAGGAATTTCAATCTTACAGCATCATAATTGGAGTTCGAAAAGTTAAACAATTCATAATTGGAATTCGTAAAGTTACACTTTCATTTAGACCAAACCCAATGATAATACTCATTAATGCAGTTCATGGAGTGGTCTGTTCCTCTTTGATGGGCATACTATGACTAATATTTGGGAACTGAAAGTTCACCTATAATTTCTGAAGTTCCCATCCTAGTTTAGATGATCAAACATAAATTTAGAAGTGATTCAGATAATTATCAAATTATATAATTTGATTAGCATTTGAGTTCAGTTTTGTCATTTTTATAGACCAGTTGGGATGAGATACAAATAGCATGTTGCCCAATTCTACTTCAAAGCAACTCTTGTGGCCCTTAGAGTGCACTGAAGGTTATCTGCAAAGTTATCCAACTAATTACATTTGCTAATTGTCTGTGCTTGAAGCTTGCCAATCCCCAGCCTGAGCCTGCTGCAAGGAGCAATTTATCATCCAGGCAAACAACTTCATCCCCTGGGTTGAATACTTCAACTGTAGGACTTCGCAGGCCATCTTCTTCTGGAGGTCCTGGTTCAAGACCAGGAACACCAACTGGACGTCCGACCCTCAGCTCAACTTCTAGATCCATTTTGACATCATCATCAAATAAGCCTACATTGTCCGGACCAGCTAAACCTACCCTAAACACGTCATCTAGAGTAACACCAACCGCAGTATCAAAACCTTCAAGATCTTCAACACCCACTTCTCGTCCCACGTTGTCCTCAGCAAAGCCCTTAGGCCCGTCAAGATCTTCTACTCCTACAGCAAGGTCCACTGTAAGATCCTCAACACCCACAAGCAGACCCTCCTCCATACCTGCATCAAAGTCTACATCTAGGGCCTCGACTCCCACTCGTAGGCCAACAGCGGTGTCCAGTTTAGCGAGCACACCTGCTGTTTCTGGTAGGTCCCCAACTACTTCCTCTTCAGTAGCGAAGCCAGTTTCTACTGCAGCGAAAAATCCTGCACCTACGCGGTCCAATTCTCCTACTGTGAGACCTAGACCCTGGAAGCCTTCAGAGATGCCCGGGTTCTCCCTTGATGCTCCACCAAATTTAAGGACATCTCTGTCTGATAGGCCACCTTCAGCCACAAGAGGTAGACCTGGTGCACCAAGTTCTCGATCGTCATCTGTTGAACCTGTTTCTAATGGAAGGATCAGACGACAGTCTTGTTCTCCAGCAAGAGGGCGACCTCCTAATGGCATTATTCATAGCAGTGGAAGCTCTGTGCCTGTGCCTGCTGTTAACCGGTTGCATGCCAAGGCAAATGACAATGTGAGCCCTGTTCTTATTGGAACTAAAATGGTCGAAAGGGTGATAAATATGAGGAAATTAGCCCCGCCAAAGCAAGATGAGAAACATTCTCCTCACAGTAACTTATCTGGAAAGTCCTCATCACCGGACAGCTCAGGTTTTGGAAGAACGCTCTCAAAGAAATCTTTAGATATGGCCATAAGACATATGGTATGCCACTTATCTTCTAGTCACAAATATTCATTTGATAATACCACTACTCATGTTAAGAGTTCAAATGCACTTCCTGCTACCTCGTAAACAAGTTTGTATTGGGAGTTTGTTTCACAGGATAGATGACCAGATATACAGCCCATTTGGATAGGCTCACCAAAAAAGAACACACACACACACACACACATACACACAAATAGGTGTTTGTTGAGCCTTGCCTTTTTTATGGTAGAGCTTTTGTTTAAAGCAAGTTGTTCTACATTTGGATATAATAATTTAAAAGTGCTTATCTTTGGAAGCTACTTCGGTTAGCTTAAAAGCAAACACACATTTTTTTTTTTTTTTGGCTTTTGCTTTTCTAGAAGAGCCCAACCAACACTGGTTTTCTTAATTGATTTTTTTTTTCTCTGGAAAAAAGCGATCCAAACGGCCTCATATAATGCTACTTAAGACTCTTCTCTGTAGAGTGCTAATTTGTAAATGTTGCCTTGTGCAGGGTATAAGGCGGGCAATTCCGGGCAATTTAAGGCCTCTGATGACCAACATCCCTGCATCCTCCATGTACAGTGTGAGATCCGGATCTGGGCCAAACAGAAGGACGGTCAGCGTCTCAGATTCTCCACTTGCAACAAGTAGTAATGCCAGTTCTGAAGTGAGTGTTAATAACAATACCCTTATGGATGGACCCGAACTAGATGATGATGTTAGCAGTGATAAGGGTGTTCGATCTCCAGCCAGCTTACGTGACCGGTAAGGTGATTTCTTGTTTAAATCAACCTTAATACATATTGTGTTCTTAATTGAACCACTGCTGGCAACAAGAGTGACGACTGAGATATATTCATTCCCCCAGCTGAAGATGATTATATATGAATGTAAATTTCTATGCATGGTTAGTATGTCATTGGATGATATATTGTATTATCTGTAGCAACTGATTGCATGCTCGGCACTGTCTTCCGGTTTGTTTGTTTGGCAATGGAATGTACCACCTCCTATTGTGGAGTTTCAGATCGGCACTTCAAATCGGATCGACACTTCTAATTTGTTTTGCTAATTCAAAAGTTGAACTTAAATGAAACTTCGTGCAGCATGTTATTTCAAACTCCTTCAAGTTCCACTGGGTTTAAGTTTGCCAAGTTTGTGAGTTGTATTTAAGGTCTTAGACAGGCGTCTGATTGAAATTTCCAATTTCGTTTTGCCTGTTACTAGTTATTTTTCAAGATCAAGTGAGTCATGGCTCTGAAGCTCCTCCTTTTTTTTTTTGTTGTTGTTGTGGTCGTCGTCGATTTAACCGTTCGGTTTTAAATTCATTGATTGATTAATTTGGACTTGGACATTGCAGAGATCTAATATGGGGTGATTTTTCTGGCACAATTATTTTATTTACAATTTCAAAATTTGAACCTTGAATATTGTGTAAGGAATTTAGCACTTTATCCAATTAAATTTGGTGATTCATCCAACTAGACCAACTGATAGTTGGTCTGATGCTTAATAGTGTTGAGTATTACATAATTCTGCCATAGAAAAGTAAGAAGTTTTTGATTTTCTTGTCATTGCCATAACATGTAGATTGTGAGAAAGCCAAAGACGAAACGAGAATCCATTTCCATAGCGACTTGGGTGAAATTAGCTTTCATCTATTCTGTCTTCTAATTTATTTTTCCAATTATATAATTACATCTTAATTTTAAGGAAGGGTTAATATATATACTCGTGTAAAAACTTAATAAATATTTAATTTTATATTATTAAAATTTAATCACACAAATATATAATAGTTTATTTTTATCTTGCACGCATACAAAGTGTACTTGATCATCTGGTAAAGATAACAAGCAAGCTCCCCTAACTACCATTTGGTTTCGGGCCTACCGGGGATGTTAAACTTTTTCTTTAAAGAACGCATCCGTAGAATCCTTGCTTTGCAATGCAAAAGTAATTAAATTGGACACGAAGGCCGACGTAATTATAAACTGCATTTGTTTGTTTTTTTTTTTTTTGTATAAAGACACCTTTTTATTTAATAACAAATGGAAAAAAAATAAGGGGAACAAAAAATTAAAATGGACTTTTCACGTATTTTTTTGGATGAATTTCATTTCACATTTGGGGTTTTAAGTCGTACTTTTCTATAGGGAAGGGGAGGCCAATAATAATTATGTGAAACTTGAACTGCATGATGGTGAAAACACACCAAAAATTGGACCACATTATCTCGTCTTGATGATATCCTTGTTTCTGGTTTCTCATTGAACCAAAAGAGTACCAAGATCATGCTGTAGAGATCTCGATACAGATAATTTCCTGGCTCAACGAGGTGATAAGTCTTTTTTCCACAAATGGACCACCAAAAAGCTAAACATTCTGCAATAAAGTTTCAGTCAATCGATCCTTGCAGTCCCAAATCCGCTGAGGATGACCTTTCAGGGTGGTCTCTGGAGAATCTTCTTGGGGATGATCACGGTGTTGGAGATGGTGTATTTTTGGTCACGGATGGAGGATGAGGTCCAAACCTACATGCGAGAATATCTTGTGTACCAACCAGACGAGAAAAAACGGGCAACTATTGGAACTTCACAACCCACTACCGGTGGACTCAGTGTCCATGGACTTCATAGGGGTGGTGGTGCCCAAGCATCTGTGGTACTTTGTGTCTATGGACTTCATAAGCGCATCGTCAAAGTGAATTGCAAATAACTGAAAAAAATACGATGATTTCGCAAACTAAAATGGTTGATAGTTTACTTGGTATATGGGTAGCATGACATGACCCCAAACACAGATGCCATTGATCAAAAAGAAACAAACTCCCAGAAGACACGTTTTCTATAAATCTACCAAATTGGTGCAAATGAAACACACCATTGTCCCTTCAATTGAACCCGATGTACTAGCAAGGCAACACAAGAAAGGAAAGTCTGATAATAGGTCACAAGAAAAAAATCTTTAAAATGCGCCAGACCTACAACCGTGATCCAAAATTAAATCACCTTATCTAGTTTTTGGGAGTCTAAAGATACTTGTACATCTAATAGACATATAAAAGCAACTCTAATTATGCAACAGCTACGGGCTCTGCGGAGACTGCCAGAGAAGGAGTCTTTGAGGCAGCAGCAGCAGCATCAGTTTTAGCATCCAGCGTGGGTGGAGGAGAAGGCTTCAGGTGGGGAGGGGTGTTGTGTTTGAGCTTCAGGAGTATTTGTCGCATCCTGGTCATATCGGTTGGTTTGCCAGGTTTAGGGCCTTGAACCACGACTATTGAATGCTTCTTGTCCTGGTCCTTCTTACCTTTCTTCCTCTCTATTGAAGGGACTTCTTTTGGAATTAGCTCTGCTATCGATTTCCAGTAATCCTTGTCGGCTTCAGCATGGAATTTCTCTTGGCCAGCAACAAAAATCTGATAAACTCATAGACGAAGTGTTAATTCAAATCATTTTGTATAACTTTACCTCAATCATTGAACTAAGAACTGATTGAAGAAAATATAAAGAAAGTTCGTAATGCTAATTGCAGGACAAAAATGTTCCACCGATAAGAACATTAATCATTAATCATGCATTAAGCTTTTATCTATGTCCCACCTATCTATCTCTGAAGAAGTTTGAGCTATTTGTGAAAAGGACCTGAAGTGTGCTAACAATACTAAATGCTATAATCCCTAAATGATAGCAAGAATTAGCATCCACACAATCCACAATTTAAAATCTAGTTTGGGATTCAACAATAATATGCCATTTCTCGAAGCAATTTTACTTTTTAAAGTTACCCTTAATCATAGGGAAAAGTGGCCAAATATACCAAGTACTCTTTAACTTTCACCTAAATCCCCCAACCAATTCAAGTCACGACCTTAAATTCTTCACAGGTGCCAGGGGAAGTTACCAAGAAGAGAAACTACGGTATCGTAAGATAAAAAGTAAGTAAATCTTTGCCCCAACCTTATCTCTCAAATACCCAGTCAGCGTCACCATACCTTTTATGAACAAAAAATTGAAGTAATACACCAAAGCTATTGTAAAAATGATGGTTTCTTAAATGCGATTTAGCAATATAGCCAATGCAAAAGGGACAGTACCCCGAAAATAGTTTGGAAAAAGGAGCTGAAATTCATTATCACATTATGTAGCACATGAAAAGAATGGTCAGTTAAATTCTTACCTGAGTTAATATAGTTGAGGGTGAATGGAATAATGAAGTGATGACATCAATATTTCAGACCATTAAGCTTAAATTATTTGCATGAGTGGCAGCCCATGCATCAGATCAGGAAAACAAACTAGGAAATAAACATGAGTGTCTGTAACTAGCAACATTGCCACTGTTCTCACCGTCTCCCTTTCCCGGTTAGTAGCTTTATTGGTTTCAGAATTGACCTGCCTCTTTCTGTGAAACTCAATTTTGTACTCTTCGGCTTCAGTAATAATTTGGCTCAATAATTCCTTCTCTCTCTTCTCCTTCTCCTCTAACCGAATTGCATTTTGTCTGTTTCATCGGCCAACAAAACATGCTAACAATTATAGTCATACATATGCAATAAGCATTTATGTAAGTCATACACATATCTCAAGTAGATGAATGGCAACAAAAACACAGAGAATACCAATGCAGCAAGGAAACATAATTAAATTGTAAGCAATTTTAAATATATTGAAACCAAAAACAAGTGCAGGTAAAACTCATCACATTCACCACCATACGCAGTCACTTCCATTATATCTGCGTTTAGGTACACCCAATAACTTTTGAGAATGAAAAGAAGCAATCTATGCAGACACTAAGTTATGGGGTGTAAAGTGATCATAAAACCAACTACGCAGACACATTTCAGATTTCAGCAAAAACTTTCCAGACAAACATTATACTTAACATTGCATAATAAAAGTAGAAGAGAGTTATGACACCCCACATGCTCTAGATTTCATGACAGGGTAAAAGGTCTTTGGGACCCCTGTATGGCTTCCACTGTGATGTTTGGTACTAAAATATATTAGACTGAAGCGAATGGGG
This sequence comes from Petrea volubilis, assembly GCA_026212405.1. NCBI lineage: Eukaryota > Viridiplantae > Streptophyta > Magnoliopsida > Lamiales > Verbenaceae > Petrea > Petrea volubilis. The sequence goes on from CM047883.1 coordinate 15,828,672, forward strand.
TTCTATCTTTATCTGCCTTTGGGCTTTGCGAAAAGGCTTCGTACTGTCTATCATACATAGATGGAATGATTGGCTGGCGGCTAGGTGACTTCTCCCCTCTTTCTTGTTCCATGATGTGCTACTCGACTTTCTTTGTTCTTCCTCAACCGGGAAACCACTTTCAAGATAGGCCCAATTTTTGCCTAGTATTGGTATTCAATTTTACTCTTCACTCAAAGCGTATTGTAAGTGACATTGTTCTTTATCTTGACATGGGCTAAAATTAAGGCTCAAATTATGATGAATATATCGTATTGATGAATATAAGTGATGTTGTAAGTAAACCTGGTTTGAGCTATCAGGAATTTAAGCCATATCGTGAAAATTAAAAAGTATTGTAGATGGTTCTTGATGAATTGATGCACACAATTAACTTATATTATACTATCCTTCTACGTCTAAATTAAGTAGAAGATCAATCAAAACCATTTCATCCACAACCAATTTAGATCAATCCAATAAGTTCATATAACCCATTTTCCTACTACAACAAAGTTGGACCTCAGATTGCACTCAAAAGGCCATGATAGTCTCCATCTACATAAAACAATCTTGAAGGTTGATAGGCTATCTTTCCCATTTCTTTCCCTAAACCTAATGGCTAACTACCCAATGTCTCTCTCTCTCTCTCTCTCTCTCTCTCCCCCCCCCCCCCCTTCCCTCCCTTATTTATTTGTATTTTAATTTTTTTGTTCAAGAAAATTCAAAAATAGCATTTCTGCACCAAAGAGCTGATGCTCATTTCAAAATTGAAACTAACAAATATACTACAACAATCAAAATCCCTTTCGTCCATTTTAAATAATTCTCAATAGGAAGCATTCAGAAACGTTCAACCAATAACAGTAAAATGCTACTCAGCTTGAACCAAACAACCAAATTTTAACTCATTTAGAACCCCACTAGCAGCTCAAGAATCTGAACACTTGGTCGTTCCTCAATTGCAACAAAGCAAACACAAAAAAAAAAAAAAAATCCACCTAAATTACTCCCAGAAAAAAAAAAAAAGAAAAGAAACAACACAAATACGAAAAAACTATCAGAACACACACCAAACAGACGGATTAATCAAGAAATCACAAAATAGCGATAAAGACTGAACCTTCTCCATTCTCTGAGCGCATAGCTCTCCTCCGGTTCCATCTCCGCCGGCGGCGGCAGAATCGGACCGTTATCACTCGTTTCATTGGAGAAATACGCCGGATCGGAGTTGAATTCTCCGCCGGAGACGTAGATCGGCGGAGAAGAGTCGGCGGCGGTCGAATCAAAGTGGGGAAACGAGTCATGACCGAGATAGCCGTCGTCGAACGAGTGGGTCCCACCGGCCACCGGCGAGTCAGTGGCGAAATGATCGAACGAGTCGGGGAAAGAAGACGACATCGTATTGGCTTTGGTTTTGCTGATACTGTTTGCCAATGGTTGAGAAATTGTAACGGTGCAGTGGAGAAATGAACTGAATGAAGTTAAATACAAAAAGGGGGGGCCAATAGTATATAATTGGATTTGGGCCCTCGGAGTCATGAACTTGATTGTCTCTCATTATTAATAAGCCACAATTAGGGCTACTAATGGGTCGGATTTGGATTAAATCAGAAAAATTCAAGTCTAATTTCAATTTGAATCTCATAGGATTTATATTTATTTATATCAAGTAGGAGTCCAATAAAATTTTGAAATCGGAATAATTCGATTCGGTAACAAATTTAAAGAAAAAAATTGAAGTGTTAAAAACAAATAACTAATAAAAAAAATTTATCTATGGAAAACAAAATTAAATAAAGTAAAAAAATATTTTTAAAATATGTGTAAAAACTATACAATATTTTGTTAAAAAATACCTTGGAAAATAGTATATTATTAATTATAATGGCATCTACATTACACTCTATTTAAGTGTCTTTATTAATGTTATACACATAATGTTATTGATTAAAAGAATTATATTATTAAAATTCTGATTTAGATTTTTAACGGATCAGATTGCATGATTTTATATCCGATCCACTTATTTTAAATTACAAATATTTATAATCGGATCAGACTTGGATTAAATTCCACATTGACAACCCTAGCCACAATTGTAGTCCAAAAAGCAAAAGCAAACATTTTGTTTTGGAGAGTTTTGAAAGAAGTATTGTTGGAGAATATATTTTGACAATGACTTCGGAGAATGAGTGAAAATTGATAGTCTGTTTTAATCGTATCTCAAGAGAGAAAAAAAATTAACTCTAAATGGATTTTATATAAGTTTTTGTTTGGTTAGTGGTGCCTAAGGCTGTATTTGGTAGAATGAAAAATGGGAGGAAAGAAATTAAAAGGAAAAAGTATATTTTTTTTTGTTTGATTGTGGAAGGAAAAGAGAAGAAAATAAACTAAGGATTGAAAAACAAGTATGGAGCCCATTATTTTCTTTTTCACCCACGATTGAATGAAGAAGGAGAGTAAAATAATGCAACGATCTCTATTAAATAAAATTTTCCAAAATATGACATGTTTATTTGTATAATACGTTAAATATATATTTCACATATTTATTTATTTATTTTATTATCATTAATTTATTACGGCATAATTATATTTATGACGTAATTATATTTTTGAATTATATAAGCTTGTAGTTGTTATTTGACACAATTTAAATATATATTTCGTTATATTATATTATATTTATTTTATTTTTATTAATTTATTTGAATACATGAATTCATAAAAAAATTATATTTATAATGATATAAGGGTATAATTGTCATTTAATACAAAAATCATTTTCTTTCTTCTTACTTTTTCATTCAAACAAACAGGAGAAAATAGTTATATTTTTATTATCCTTTTATTTATTTTATTCTCAACCAAATATACTCGTGGAAAATTAAAATCCACTCGTTTTCTTTAATGAAATTTTCTTTCATCTGCCAGACACGGTGTAGGGGTCAAAATGAATCAAGTAGAACTAAATACAATAAAAATAAATGAGCTTTAAGTCTTTCACTGAACCAGACATGAGTCAAGAGTATTTTGATATTTTTACTTATGTATTACCATAATTTAATTAATTGGATCGATTTCCAACTGATATATAGGGTTTATCGAATGCGACAAGGTGTTCAAGCTTGGAATGTGATGTTTAACAAATGGAGAACAAACAAGATTTCACTGAGCAATTGGATATCTTGGTTCATTTAACAATTTATTGACATCGCATCAAAATTTTATATTATTGCTTATTTTTATTGGTAGTGTTATCATAATTTAAAAGTACATATTTAGATTGAAACGATACCTTATGAACGCATATATCTTATATATATATGATGATTTCAAATGATATTTCTTTAAAAAAATAATTTGAAAGAAAATATATTATTTTTCTTTTCAAGGATTTCTTGAACTCTGTTTTGGCAGATGAAATATATTTTTGAATTCTCCAAACAATACTTTGACGTTACTCGATGGGCCCCCATCTTTTGAATTTCATTTTTTTCGAAGAAAGCTTCTTGTCCCTTTGCCTTATCGAAATCCGGAAATCCGGGTCTAAAAGATTGTCGGATTTTAAATATGTAACTATTTATAAAAAATATGTGTCACCATTTATTGTCGTGGTCAATAAAAATACATATACTCATATATAATAAAGATATATTTATTAGTATTTAGCTCCGTGTTAAGTCACTAAAAATAAATATTTTTATAAATTTTTATTATAACAATTAATTTGATAAAAATAAATTAATTTTTTTATAATATAAATAGATAAATAAATAAACTAAAAATTATAAAATAATGTAATATATTTAATCTCAATATTAATTTTGGAACGATTAAGGCAAGAAATTTTTTAAAAATTTATGTAGAATCAAAAATTTTAATTATTGTTAGAGTAAATGATAAATATTGTAAATAATATGTTAATTTTATTATTTTATTTATATTAAATTTTAGTATATCTTATTTTAAATACTTGATAATTGCTGGAGCCTGGACTCTCTTGAATAAATATAAATTATAAATATATTTATTTAAATTCTTACAAAAAATATTTAAATTTTATATATGATAAAATAAAATTCAATGAGATTATATATTATCTGTACTATTATAAAAGGAAAGTCACTTTTGTATCTAAAATGATAGTTATTTCTTACATTTTATAATTTTAGTCCTTTAATATTTAGTGAAATCACAACATAATTATAAAATGACAGACAAAATTGAATATTCTCAACATATTATCATCAATTTCGATACCAATTTTTATAATTTTAAAAATTACCTTTTGATATCTTTCACACTATGTGTGAAGTAAGGTTAAAAACGTAATATACCACACTAAACTAAATCCACATTTTGAAGAAAACCCACATTATGTAATTGAAATTGCCATACAATTAATGACATTTAAATAAATTAAAAATCTAAAAGCAAAAGTTATCTTATTTATCTATTGAAGGCATTTTACTTAAAGGTAAACTTAGTAATAAAAATACTATAATTATTTTGGTATTTTATACTGCAAAAAAAGTCCAGCTATTTTAATTTAATCGATAGGATATCAAATTTCATCTCTTTTTCTCTCTCTATCTATGTATACTCTCTCTCTCTCTCTCTCTCTATATATATATATTTATAAAACAAAAGGGGAGCTTAATTAAAATAGAAAGCTTATGTGCGGCAAAAAATTCAAACTGTCAAGTTAGAATTACTTAAATTTTTGTAATTTTGTAATATGTGAAAAAAAATCAAATAAGATAGTTATATGATTAAAATAAAAAAAAATCATATTATAATTAAAAAAATAAATACTTAATAATTTATTATAAAGAATAGATATTTAAAATTATATACGTGTGAAAACTGTGTGCGAGGGATGTTAGTCTATATATATACACGCACGTACATAGAGTGGATATTGAAATTTAATTAAATAATACAGTCCCCTTATAAATCTCATATGCAACTGAGGATGTCGTGAAATACCCAACAACTGAGTTCTCCTTTGCTCTCACAGCTCAGATTATCATCATCATCATCCACCCCCCCCCCCCCCCCCCCCCCCCGGCTCTCTCTCTCTCTCTCTCACACACACACACATATCTTTAATCGGTCTCTCATAGCTGAAAATCACCATCAATGGCGAACCTATGGCAAGCGTGGGCGGGGCCGCTTCAAGACAAGCCCGAAGATTACGACGGCGTGGAGTTCTGGGGCACGCCCGAACGGGCCGGCTGGCTCACCAAGCAAGGCGAGTACATCAAGACCTGGCGGCGCCGCTGGTTCGTCCTGAAGCAGGGGAAACTCTTCTGGTTCAAGGAATCGACGGTCACGCGTCTCTCCAGGCCACGTGGCGTCATCCCGGTGGCCGATTGCCTCACCGTAAAGGGCGCCGAGGACGTGCTCAATCGTCAGAACGCGTTCGAGTTGTCGACTCGGAATGACACGATGTACTTCATCGCCGATTCGGAGAAGGAGAAGGAGGACTGGATCAACTCGATTGGGCGATCCATTGTTCAGCACTCTAGGTCTGTTACTGATAACGAGATCTTTGATTATGATAGCCGGACATAAATTTCGCAAATTTTTGGCATAATTAGCAGGAATTAAATCCGTTTTTGCCTTTTTTTTTTTGTTGAATTTGTCAGTTTTGATGGGTAATTTTTAATCTTTATAGTCTATTCTGATTCTGTATATTGCCGATGTTTATCCCTTTTTCTTGTTGTTTGGGGATAGGGTTCTAGGTTTTGGATATTGTGGTATTTAATTCGGTTTTGATCTGTTAACCGAAATGTGCTGTGCAGATTGATAATTGTGTTTGAATATTAGTGGTTCGAAAGTTTGTTTTGTCGGTTTATATGAACTTATATTGATAATTGCAATCCACTTGAGCACCCAATAAATGTCAATTGGAACGACATGGACGAGAAGAGGTCTCTAACCATGACCTCAATGGTGCCAGGTTCAAAGCCCATCAGTAGGTTACAGGCCCAGCGGCGTTTTGACTGCATATTGGTTGTGCATTAAAAATTGTGAAGTGATGGAGACATTGAGTTAGATGTGAAAATAGTGTAGTTGTAAGTTGTGACCTTCAATCCCATGCTCATATTCTTGTGAAAATGCCTTGGAGTTTAAATCTTGACATTGTTATTTTCCCTTGAAGATGAATGTAGCAACATTCCTATCACAGGTATAAAATTCCAGAGTTCATCCTATTGAGAAAGAAGAAACTACGAATTGAAATATCTCTTTCTCAATTGGGGACTGGAGAAGATCTTCAGCAAATTCTATGTCATAATTCATGGATGATGCGTCAACTTTTAGTTCAAATCCAACACAAGTACTAGCTTTAGACATTTGAAAAATGAGACAGACTTTTGTGAGTTCAATAATGGTTGGTGATGCTGGGTGTCTCTGTTTGAAAAAGCTGCTTAACTAGTTTACTGTTACCCCTTCTGTTGGTAATGTTAACTATAGCTTGTAGTTTTTCATTGATCGTATATTTCTGATCACTAACTTTGCCCATATCCAGGAAATTTATGGACTTGGAATAGATACAAGTTCAAGGTATTTTGCATGTTTCCATTGTTTTTTGTAGTATGTTGTAAGTCAGTATACGAAAAGCTCCTCATGATAGCTTTCGTTTCACTGGTGAATGTGAAATGTTCTGCGGCACACATCAGAATTGTTTCCCCAGGCATGTAGTTGAATTTACGGGGTAGTTATTCTCTCAGAAATTGGATAAGAGGCTTAGGTAGTACTCTGCTACTCCATGGTTAGCTCGATTTTGTATGAAGTATTTGGCTCACAATATACGATAATCTCGTAACCCTACAGAGAGGGAAAGTGAAAGGATGAATATAGTTAAATGCTTTAATTGTAGATATTCTATGGTTTAGATCATCAAAGTGCTTAAGGTCCTAGTTGCCTGCTGCAATTATTTCTGTATGATTTGATGTTGCATCCTGTCAACTTTTCTGATTCAAAATATCTTTGTTGGCTTGTTGCAAATAAGATGAAATAAAGTATGTGGCTTGCAAGAAGCTATAATGAACTTGTGCGTTGTCGAATCGGTGCAAATATAGGTAAATCATTTGTTTTGTTCTAACTTTGCCTAGACCACCCTGCTGAAATTCCCAGGGTCTTTGTGCTGAGAACTTTGAATGCTTAACTGAACTTGGAAAGTTCTTATTTTTGGTAAATTAAAGATAGACCCCGAGGTTTGATCCAATCAGAAATAGTTTGTCCACACCACACCGAATCGCACTATTTTCGATAATTTTTTAGAACCGCAGTTCGATAATTAAGATCAAAATCATACCACACAATTGATCCAGTTCTAATTTCTCTTCAAATCTCACCTAACCGAACCACTCAAATATATGTTAAATATATATGTTCAAATTTATACCAGTATTTGACTTAAATTTTTCAACATATAAGATAGATTAACTAATCACTTTTTCAATTGTTCTAAACTTCATTAGTCATTAATTTAATCATTCAACATTTCTATCTAACCATTCAGTATTAAATTATGCATGGATTAAAAATCTAATATGTTATATTATGCTAAAATATTAAGAAGTTGTATAGCTAATCAATATTATTTTTTGAGCTTGATTTACGTATGCAAAGTTACATTATATCTATTATAGCTTTATGGTCTCTACAAATTTAATCTTTATACTTTTTTTTCGAATTATTTTATTGTCATGCATTGAATTTGTAATATTAATTCAAATATTCTACTAATATTAGAAGATGATATTTTTTCTTACTTTTATCTATTTTTTTTTATTATTTAGAACTGCTAAACTACTCCGAAACATTCCGAATCACACCTCGATTTTATTTTATAAACTCGCAATTTAAAATATATATTTTTAAAAAACTGTATATAACAATTCGATTGTAAATATGATCACAAAATATCAAACCGAACCACGGTCGCCCATCTAAAGGTCGTCTAAAGTCTGGGCGGGCGGGGATGAATTTACTGGTGCCCTCGAGGACATTAATGAGCATTCTCTTTTTTTACTATTTTTTTGATTTTATTCTTTATAAGTTTAGTCATTAATTTAGTTATTTTTTAATTAAAAGTAATTCAGATATTTTATTTAAATTATATATAATGTTTTATTATTTATACTTTAAAGAAAAAGAAAGCTTTTGCTTTTTCTTTCTTGTTTCCTTTTTGTATTAATTTACTTATTAATCGAGTCAGTCTGTTTAAATTAGTTAATTTATAAGTAAGGGCTTTGTTATTTAAAATTGGTGAATATAAAATTGAAAATTACTAAATAAAGTGTGTTATTTGATTGTTTCTTATTTCCTTTGTTTAAAACTTTGAAAAATATAGATAAATCACCCAAAGACTTACATACCCCCACGCCAATTATAATCTTACATTCATGTCCAACTGGCAATTTGGTTTGAAAAAGTATTGGCCAAAATGGTTAAAAAAACTATAGAACGTGTATTTTTGAAGAAAAAGCTGAATATTGTAGGATTTATTTATTTTTAGGTTCTTATTTCAAGAGAAAGAGGAACGAATAATTCTAATAGGATTTTTGGTGTTTTAGTTGGAATAGAAAAGATAAGTACAATCTAATATAATTTTTAGTATTTTAATTTAAAGAGAAAAAGGAGAAAGATAGGAAAGAGAAAGAGAGAGAATTTAATTAATTATGGTAAATGAGATTAGATAAAAATAAATCACCAACAATAAAATAGAGTAGATAAAATTAAAATTTTTATTATATAATTGATATAAAAGTCAAAATTTTATTTTAGAGAGGATCAAACTTTGACATTTTAATAAATATATAAACTAAAAAGTGAATTTTTAAAAAATTGAGGGGGCCTGCCGCCACCACCTGCCCCCCGTCCATCAGTATTTTCTAGTCTATATATATATATAAATATAATCCAAAAACCTCAAGAGTATCCATATAAGCGCATATGTGGTTAGCTTCATTTAATTCCTCTTTGGCATGTATGAAATTTAAATACTTTTTATGTGAATTTAAATAAATATATTTGTGGTTCATGTTTATCCAAAAAAATCTAACAATTGTCAAGTATTTAAAATTTAATTCAAATAAAATTAAAAAGATTTAATATTTTATTTACAATATTTATGAGTTACTTTAAGAATAATTAAAATTTTTTATTCTACATAAAATTTTAAAAAAATCCTTGCCTTAATTATACCAAAATTAATATTAAGATCTTTCTATTATTATATAGTTTTTAAAATATATTTATTTATCAATTTATTTTATGAATAAGTAATTTATTTTTATCAAATTATTTTTAAAAGAAAACATGATATATATATATTTATTTATTTTCTATGCTTTGGCATGAGGTTAAATACTAGTTGTAAGATGAAATTTGAGCCAAATGTTGGCTCTGGATAACCAGCTAGCAATAAGCTCAATTCCTAACAAGCCCTTGCACCCTTATACCGACCTCAGGTTCTAAACTCAATATAGCCGAGGAATAAGAAAAGGTTGAATGTCTCTGATTGGGCGGCATAAAGGATGTACGATAAGGGTAGAATTTGGACGGCTATTTGGGATTGTGTCCTTTTTTGAGAATAGACTTTCCTAAGATTACTAGAGGTGGGGAGAAAATGCATTTTCAGTCTCGTAATTTATGGGTGGTTGTATTTTCAGTCCAATGACGATCGTAATAGTCAATTTTAGCCATATTGGATATCGTCTGGCAACAAAATTGGACTTTTGTTAAATTTTGGATAGAATGCGCACGTGTCTTGCACGTGCACTGTTAGTGCTCATTTTTTGGAGGAAAAACAAATGCATTTTTGGTCCCATAATTTATGTTTAGTAGCAACATTGGTCTCATAATATACGAATATGCATTTTGTGAAAAGAAGACTTTATATATTAATCAAATTTAAAGTGGATTGTATAATATCATTTTTTTTTATCTCACTTCATACCACCACGGAGTCACAAAAAGAACACGAAATCATATGCATCAACCCCAATTAAAGTACATATTACAGGAAAAAAAAACTTACGTCACAAACAAGCTGAAAATAAAGACAATGTAGCCACCAATTTCATCCTATTAAATATATTATAGGGTTAATTACATCTACTATCCCTCTAAAGATATAAAACTACAGTTGGTCCCCCAAAAATTTTCAATATTACCAACACACACCCTGATAAATTCCAAAATTACAAATACCCCCTGGTTAGCCGGTTGCCGGTCATTTTTTCATGAACTTCTGATTTTACCCCTAATTTTTAACTTGGGATAATTACATCTACTACCCCTCGAAAGATTGAAAACTACAATTGGTCCCCAAAATTTTTTAAGATTATCAAGACATACCCTGAGAAATTTCAAAATTACCAATAACCCCTTGAGCAGTAGGTTTTCGGTCATTTTTTTCATGAACTTTCGATCTTACCCCTAATTTTTAACTTTGAAAAAATAAAAAAATAAACTGAAAAATAAATGCTTGTAAAAACCAACAAAACTTGCGGCAATTGAACCATCACGATCTCAACTTTTCGATAGCGCCCCAGTCAGCACCATCAAACTTCGTTTGACCGGCGATCAAAGAGAGTCAAATTCCTACATCTATTGTTGATTGTGGAACCCTATCAAAAAACCCACCCCTTTCTTCCCCCAAAATCGCATATGACCCCCCCCTCTTTTCTCTTCCCGTTTCTTCTCCCCGATGGCCACACTCTTGTCGACAATCGATTTTCTCACCACCCCGAATTGCATGTGCAGGGTATACTTTATTTTTGAAAAGAAGAAGTTGTCCCTTGTTTGTACATTGTATATTTATTTATATATATAAATTTTTTAAATGTTTAAGTATGTATATTTTGATATTTGAATTTAAGTATTTATGTCTATAGATAATTACATTTACTACCCCTCTAAAGATTGAAAACTATAATTGGTCCCCCAAAATTTTCAATATTACCAAAATATATCCTGAGGAATTTAAAAATTACCAATACCACCCCTACAATTTAGGTATATTACAAAGGGCACGCATGAAAAAAATGTATGAAAATTAGAGCAAGGGTATATTTGGGTTTTCATTGAAAATTTTGCTGATGTCAGCCATTTTTGACCGGCAATCGGCTGACCAGAGGGGTATTTGTAATTTTGAAATTTATTAGGGTATGTGTTGGTAATATTGAAAATTTTTGGGGGACCAACTGTAGTTTCGTATCTTTAGAGGGGTAGTAGATGTAATTAACCCTATATTATATTAATATCTTACAATAAACAATGTGATAGAACACTTTAAATGCGAATCAAATTTTTTCCCCCAACCTTAGAACACCAACAATCATTCTTTTAAAGTGCAATCATATAGCATCGTTCGGGGTGGTGGTGTGCAATTTTGCATTTTTTGTTGATTATTGGTGCTATAAGGTGGAAGAAAATGGTGTTCTATAATCCCGCTTTAAAATTGATTAGCATTTAAAATATTCTATCATTCTGTTTATTTATTTATTTTGGGTCTTAGCCATCCGATTCTGATCCACTAGTTGACTAATTTAGATCAGATATTACAGAAGCCCATTATGGGGGCGACCATGCCAACTCAATTGTTCCATTTATATCCCCAGGATTCAAACCTTGTAGCTTAAGGAATTTAGCGTTTTATTCCACTAGACTATCCTTCTGTTTATTGTAAAATATTTAATGGAATGAAATTATTGGCTACATTACTGTCCATTTTTTGGTGGCCAAAATGTAAATTTTTTTCTTGAAATATGTATTTTAGTTGGGGATAGTGCCTTGTGATTTGGTGTTCTTTTTGTGATAGTTGGTGATATGAGGTGAGAGAAAAATGATGTTGTATATCTCATTTTAAAATTGATTAGCATATAGAGTTCTCTTTTCACCACTTTTTATTATTGCACGTGACTAAAAATGTATATTTCATGTATTATGAGACAAATGTTACAACTACAGAAAAATTATGGGACCAAAAGTGTATTTTTCCTCTATGGAAAGTGAGTTCTAACAGCACACGTGTCATTCCACGTAAATTTAATGGAAGTCTTTTTTTTTTGCCACTAAATGATATTCAATGGGAGCAAAATTGGCTATTACAAGATTTATTGGATTGAAAATGCAACTACTTATAAATTATAGGACCAAAAATACATTTTTCCTCTAGATGTGGAGACTAAATACTTGGCCTAGTCTTTCTAGAATACCATTTATGCCAAAAAATAATTCTCCCAAGCAGAAGAGTATGTCTCATAACAACAGTGGCACCAATCTATGGTAATCTACTTGCCTCAATGGTTATCCCCTTTGTGGCGAATCAACCAAACACACTCCTTTGCGACCTCTTAGTCCTAGTCAAGTCTATGTTGGGCCGAACCATTTTGCTCTTTATTTTCTGTCAAATTATTTATAGGCTTGAATCATGCTTCTTTGATAAAGTTGGCCATGACATATTAAGGTTTATTGTATTTTAAATACAATTAAGATGATACTTTTCATATTGAAGATACATTTTATTGAAGTTAGCAAATGTGGGACAAGAACTTTATTTTTTTTGCAATGTTAGGACTCTGGCCAATTTTCTGGTCAATTTTTCTAGAAAATGACACATGGCGCACACATCATCACCAAAAATGCATATGTGTGCGCTATGTCATTAGCCACGTGTGCACCATGTCATTTTTCGGTGATGATGTGTGCGCCACGTGTCATTTTCCAACAAAAATGGCAGAAAAACTGACCGGAGTCCTAGCATTTGCAAAAAAAAAAATAAAAAAAATAAAAATGAAGTTTCTGTTCTATATTTGCCACCTCTAATAAAATATGCCCTCAATGTGAAAAGTGACCTCTTAACTATCATAAAAATGCAATAAAGCCTCTGATGTGGTCGGATTTTGTCCTGCGGTACACGTCACTTCGTCCTGGGAGTAAGTGTCCGAATCCGGTCAGGTATATCCGAGTAGGGGTGTCTGAATGCTGGTCGGGTCCTATTCTGCAAGGATGGAGCACACGTGAGACTAGCCGGAAGTGTCTCCGGCGAAGACCCTCCGACGCTCAAGTCAGAATTCGGGCAGGTGAACAGTAATTGATATTCAGCGTATCGGTAGATAAAAGTTGTCTTACCACATGAATAGTATCATCGTACTATTTATAATAATAAAAAATAGGTGGGCCGGACCAGAATTAGGTTGGCCCAATCCCGTTGCTGGTGACGGGCGTTCACCATGACGCGCTGTGGGCGCGTGGGATGCATTCCTCGTTCGAGGAGGATCTCAGAGCATTGACCCCGAGAATGAAGCCTCGTCGACATCGAACATGCCATTTACATCGGGGAGAGCCTTGAGTCAAGGAGATGTGGTGAACTCTGGCCGAACAAGGCCGTCAAGGGCCTGATCGGGATAGGCCTGACACGCGGCGATAGGGGGATGGCAGCATGCGCTGACCTGGATCCGACGTGTAAGCTGAGGAGGAGCGCACGTGGCCAGGGCGGATTTGGCCACATCATTAGCCCCCCCAGTTCTTGGTCTGGTCGATCCTCGTGATACGGGCAGACCGGGGACTGTTCGAGGAGGTAGCGCCTACGACATCGCCCAGGAATTACCGATCAGGCATTGGCGGTAACTTCGAAAATTGACCGTTGGGATGTGACCGTTGGTAATAAATGCTGGCGACTGTTGGACTTCCCGAGGAATATTTTTACCGCCCTATAAATAGGGGCTCCGGGCGTGACTACGGGCGCGTCATTTTACAATCGAGCTGAAGTTGCATTCCGAGAATAATCTGATAGCACCGAGCACACGGGAATCATTTCGAGCAGACAAAATCTCCTTTCGACCAGCCAAACCTAGGTACTCCCCTTTTTCAGAACTATTTCTTTCTCGCTCTTCATTTTCGTTAGACAATCCTTAAATATGAGCCAACACACGAATAGCTCGGATAGTCAAAATAGGATGGTAGGGTCCCCGATCGAAGGGGGGTTAAGTGATATAAATTTGTCGATCTCCGTGGAGGCAGAGGCCTCTTTTGAGGGGGCGACGTCTCGTTGCCCGGGCGAGGCGAGCACCAGTCGGCCCCGAGGGGGCGGTAAGAGCCCAAGTAGGGTAGAGGAGATGAGGCGGCGCATGGAGGCGGAACGCGGGGAAGCGCTTCTTCCAATGGGCGACGTGCCCGACGTGATGGTCCCCTCGTGGAGGTCCGTTTCTGAAGAGGCGGGCCCATCCGGTCAGGAGCCTCTTCGGGGGAGGAGAAAGGCCATCGCCGGGAACCAGACAACAGTCAGTTGGGGAAACATCATAGCGAATAACTCCGATCGGGACGTAAAGAAGATAATGAACCACTACATCCGAGGCAGGTTTGGGGTCATCTGGCCGAGCAGGGAGGATTCCATTACGAACCCCCCGAGGGGTGCATCCCCATCCACTATGCTCACATCGAGAACGGGCTTAGATTTCCGATCCCGGCCTTCATTTCCACCATCCTAAATTGATTGAATATAAGCCCGATTCAACTGACCCCGAATTCATACGCCTCGATGTGTGCCTTCGTTGTTTTTTGTTGCTGTACCGGGCACAATCCCACTGTGGCCAACTTTTCTGATTTATACCAAGTTAACCACTCGAGCAGGTCCTCCCCGGATGATGAATTTAACTGTTTTTTTGTGAGCGCCAAGAATGGAAGGAAGCTGATCGAAACAGCTTCATCGTCCTACGGGGCGGACTGGAAGCAGAAGTGGTGCTATATACAATCCGATGATCCATGGCCGGTGAGGAGGGTGCATAACCCGGAGGCGAGGAAGCTCTCCCTGGCCGGGCTGGGATCGAGTAGTTGGACAAGGGAGTGGGTGCTCAGCCAGAAGGCCCTGGGCTTATTGAGCCCCACCTTCCTCACCCAGGAACGCTTCCTAGTAAAGGCCGGGCTCTCGCCGGCCAGGCTTGATATCGATCATGTTACTTTTGGTATTATTTATTGCATGTTTTTACTCGGATATTCAAGTCTTTATGCTCGATTATCGTCTAATCGGTCGGTTTTCAATTTTGCAGATCTCAGCGTGTTGGAAATGGGACGTATGAACTTGATCTCCAAAGTAGCCGGTGGAAGGAGGAGGCCATCTCCCCCCTCGGAAGAGGCCCGAGCCATAGCGGCCGCCACTGGTGCTCCGAGGAGATCGGCCCAGGCGCAGGCACCAGTTCAACCGGCACGAGATCCTCGTCGGGAGGATGCCATCGATGTGGAGGAGACGCCTCTTGGCCGGAAAAGGAAAGCCCCGGACTCCACGCCACCGACGAGACCAACGGGGCCCGCTTCGAAGAAACCCGTCTCGAAGTCGGCCAAAGGCAAGAGGCCGGCTGATGGCTCCGGGTATTCATCGGAAGAGCTGGAGGTGTTGAACTATCCGGACGCCCCGGAACCTCGCTTCGGCCCCAAATATGGTGACCTCTCCGACCGTAGCATCTTCGGAGGGACGAGCAAAAGGTTGGCCATGAGGAGTTTCCAAAACGCCGTTTTTAAGGCCCATCAGGTCAGCCTGTCCGAGCTCGATGATGCGGAGCTGGCCTTGAGCATCGCCCAGGACATGAACACTCTTCAGCAAAGGGTGTTCCATGGCCTTCGTCGGCTGGAGGTCAGCCGGGCGCGTTGTGACAAGGCCGAGCGGGAGGCTCGAGGAAGCAGCCTCCAGGCGGATTTGGATGAAGAGCGGCAGAAAAATCAAGTCGCTCAACGGGAGATAGCCGCGGCGCGGGGAAAGACTCAGGCCTTGGAGGAGCGGCTCGAGAAGCTCGAGCTGGATTTCAAGACCAGGGAGTCCTTGCTTGAGCAAGAGGTCAGCCTCCTGAGGAAGAAGGCCAAGGAGGCCTTCGTGCAGGGTGAGGAGAGAGGCCGCCGCTCGATGAGGACCGAATTGATGGCCTCGGTCCCCGACTGGGAGAGACAAGCCGTCAAGCGGTTCGTTCGAGGACCGGTGTTCGAGTATGCTACCATCCTCCGCGGGGCGAACGATGCCTCCCTCGAATTTGAAAGAGCCTTCAAGCAGCTGAAGGCGCGCGGTGTTATCCCGCAAGATTTTTCCATGGAGGGGTACGGCCTTGATCTGAACGATGCCGGGGAGAAGGACGATGAGGATGATGAGGCGCTGCCGGCATATGAGGGTGCAGAGTTTGCACGAGTTATTTCCATTGTGGAGAGACAGGTCCGCAATGAGGAGCATAAACGCTTAGGGGAGCCTCTCTCACCGGATGTGGAGCCCGACGATCCCATCGTCCTGGACCAAGGAGGGTCACCTTTGGGGGCGACAAGTGCCCCGTCGGATGCAGTGGCGGCTGGCGCTGGGGCCGATCAAGCCGTGGAGGCGGCCATCGAGGAGGTGGCCAAGGAGATAGATGGCGCTTAAGCCATAGGATTTTAGGCCGGGCTGGACGCCCGAGAACATGTATTTTTGTTTTGTTTTGTTTTTGTTTTTTTTTTTTGAACTTTATTATGATCGATGAAATTTGTGTGAATGGTTAATGAAATTTTTCAATGGCAAGTGCCTGGTCGAAATACTATTTTCATGCTCATTTTTATCAATGGTTTCGGCCTCGAAATACATGTTAT
This sequence comes from Petrea volubilis, assembly GCA_026212405.1. NCBI lineage: Eukaryota > Viridiplantae > Streptophyta > Magnoliopsida > Lamiales > Verbenaceae > Petrea > Petrea volubilis. The sequence goes on from CM047883.1 coordinate 15,845,316, forward strand.
TTAATCCGGTAAGGGAGCATAAAATGTCCAATAATAAATAATAATAAAAAGGAACTTTGAGAACTTTGAGAAATAACTTGATAATCAAAAATCGAGCTGGGGAGAATAGAGTTCGTGCATAAAACGGCGTGGCCGGAATCTTATTCGATGATAACGATGTAATTATTAAAACAGTTGAAATAAAATACTTCATGCGAGCTAGTTTTACACGCGATGTTTTTACTCGGGCCATTATCATACGTAGAACCGTCTGAGGTTCGCGGCGTTCCAAGGACGGGGCAGTTCCCTTCCCGACATGTCCTCGAGGCGATAGGCGTTGTTTTTGCAAATCTTGGTCACTTTGAACGGACCATCCCATTTAGGGTCCAACTTTCCCACAGGGTGAGAAACCTCGACCTTCTTGGTGACCAGGTCTCCGATCTGGAATGTCCGAGGACGGACATGGCGATTGTAAGCACATGCAGTAGATGCCCGGAAGTTGTCCATCCTTCGAAGGGCGGCACACCTTCTCTCTTCGGCGAGGTCGAGCTCGGTCAGGCGAGCGTCGACGTTGGCGATCTCGTCGAAGTGCGCAACCCTAGCAGATGGGTGCAATACTTCGGCTGGTATAACGACGTCGGAGCCATAAACTAAGGCGTATGGGGTGTCGCCCGTCGCAGTCCGAGGAGTCGTCCGGTATGCCCAAAGCACGCCTGGGAGCTCGTCGGCCCAATTGCCCTGTGCGCCAGACAAGGCGGTCTTGAGTCCGTGGAGAATTGTCCGGTTAGTGACTTCGACTTGACCGTTTGCCTGAGGGTTCCCTACTGAGGTGAAACGCTGCTCGATTTTGAGGCTGTTGCACCATTCCCTCACCCGGTGACTTTGGAACTGGGTTCCGTTATCGGAAAGGACGACCCTGGGGAGTCCGAAGCGGCAGATGATGTTTTTCCAGATGAAAATTTTGACAACCGAGTCGGTGATCTTCGCAACAGCCTCCGCTTCGGCCCATTTTGTGAAATACTCGACGGCGACAATCACGAACTTCCTTTGCCCGGGTGCTTGAGGGAACGGACCGAGGATGTCTATTCCCCATTGGTCGAATGGCCAAGATACCTCCACATTCACCATCGGAGCGGCAGGCTGGTGGACTAGATTGGCGTGCAATTGGCAGGCTCGGCATCTTCGGACGAAGTCGAAACAATCTTGCATGAGATTAGGCCAGAAAAACCCTGCCCGCGATACCTTTTTGGCCAAGGACCTTGGCCCAGTATGGTTTCCGCAACACCCTTGGTGTATCTCTTCGATAACTTCCCTGGCCTTCTGTGTGTTCAAGCACCGTCGAGGAGGCCCATCGAAGCTTTTCCTAAACAGGCGTCCCTGCCCGTCGAGGGCGTATCGAGAGGCCTGTTTCCGAAGTCTTTTGGCTTCGACGGGTCCCTCGGGGAGAATTCCGTCCTTCAGGTAGGTGATTAGCTCCGCGATCCAATCCTCCGGGGGCTCGACGGAGAGTATGCACTGTCGCGTCCCCGACCCGGTCAAGGGTGTTGGCGAACTCAACATGGTTATTCTTCTTTCTTTGGTCCCTCTCATCGAACTGGCTAGCTTCGACAGTTGATCCGCCCTATCATTTTCTGTCCGGGGGATTTGCTCGAGAGAGAACTTGGCTAATTTTTCCTTCAACCGGTTGACCTCCTCGAGGTACTTCGTCATCGATGCTTTATGGGCGCCGTAATTGCCATTGACCTGCTCGGCCACCAACTGTGAATCGGTCAAGGCGACAAGTTCGTCCACGCCCTGGTCCAGGGCAATCTTCATCCCCGCGGCGAGGGCTTCGTACTCAGCTTCGTTGTTGGAAACCGGAAATTCAAGGCGAATGGCGAAATCGAGCTCGTTGCCCAACTCATCCCGCAGATAAACCTCGGCTCCCCCACCTGTGTTCGTGGAGGACCCATCGACCATTAGGGTCCACGGAGTTTTTGGTTCCGCTTCTGCCCTCGGGGCCACCTCTGCTAAGAAATCTGCCAGGACCTGGGCATGAATCGCGGTCCGTGGTTGGAACTGGACATCGAACTCGCCGAGCTCGACGGCCCACTTCACGAGCCGACCAGAGACATCGGGCTTGGCCAATACCTGCTTTAGTGGCTCACTGGTTAGGACCACGATGGTATGGGCCTGAAAGTATTGCCTCAACTTCCGGGCGGAGTGGACCAAAGCAAGGGCGAGCTTCTCGATGGCCAGGTAGTTCCGTTCAGGGCCTTGGAGGAGCTTGCTGAGGTAATACACCGGGCGGTGTACCCGATCCTCCACGTGCACTAGGACCGAGCTGACTGCATTTGGGGATACCGCCAGGTAGGCATAAAGGGGCTTCCCCGGAACTGGTTTCGACAGCAAAGGGGGCTTGGTCAGGTATCTTTTTACTTCGAGGAGCGCGTGCTGGCATTCCTCCGTCCATTTCCAATCCGGCACCTTCCTTAATGCTTTAAAGAATGGGAGGTTCCGATCCGCTTAGCGGGATATGAACCGATTGAGGGCGATTATGCGCCCTACTAGCCTCTGTACTTCCTTCACTGAGCTAGGCGGCTCGATGTCGAGGATGGCGCGAATCTTCGCGGGGTTGGCCTCGATCCCCCTATGGCTGACAATGTACCCGAGGAATTTGCCTCCTCGGACGCCGAACGTGCACTTGTTCGGGTTGAGTTTTAGGCTGTATTTTCTTAGGATCTCGAATGTTCGAGCCAGGTGCCCGAGATGGTTGGACCCCCGCTCACTGCGGACTATCATGTCGTCGACGTACACCTCGACGGTTCTCCCGATCTCTTCCTTGAACATGAGATTCACAAGTCTCTGATACGTAGCTTCGGCGTTTTTTAGCCCGAAGGGTATCACGAGGAAGCAATACGTCCCCGTCTAGACGACGAACGACGTCTTCCCACGATCCTCCTCGGCCATGTAGATCTGGTAGTAGCCTTGGAAGGCGTCCATCATGCTCATCAACTCGCACCCCGCCGTCGAGTCAACGAGTTGGTCTATCCGAGGAAGGGGATAGTGATCCTTGGGGCAGGCTTTGTTGAGATCGGTGAAGTCGTTGCACATCCGCCATCGGCCATCGCCCTTGGCAACGACGACCACGTTGCATAACCATTCGGTGAACTGGACCTCCACAATGTAGCCTGCCTCGAGGAGCTTGTTGACCTCCTCCTCGATGATTCGGTTTCGAGCTTCACAAAATATCCTCTTTTTCTGCCTCACCGGCCTGAACGATGGGTCCGCGTTGAGGCGATGAACAATGACTTCGGGATCGATTCCTGGAAAGTCTGAGGCCTTCCAAGCAAAGACATCGGCATTTGCCCGGAGGAAATCGACCAACATGACCTTGTGATGCGGGTCGAGGGTCAATCCTACCCGGGTGGTCTTGGATGGATCGCCCTCTACGAGCTGGATTGTCTTGAATCTTCCGCTGGCGTCATCTTTTCTTCCTCTAGCCTCCTCCGCTTTGCCGGGTCGATTTCGGAGGACTCGGGGACGTCCATTCGTGAAGCGGCTGCTTCGACTAGTCGGGGTGCCGGAGTCTTCTTCCCTTCGACGGAGGCCGAGTAACACTTCCAGGCGTCCAGGATCCGACATGTGACTTGCCCGACCCCCGCGGGCGTGGGGAACTTCATCTTTAAGTGGTACGTGGACACCACCGCCCTAAACGCATTAAGAGCGGGTCGCCCGAGGATGATGTTGTAAGCAAACGGAGCATCAACTACTAGATACTGGACCATCATAGTCTTTCTTCTCGGGGCCTCCCCCAACGAGGTGGGGAGTTGAATCATCCCGAGAGGGACCACCTCGGAACCCCCAAAGCCGACGAGAGGGGTCTGTACGGGGGAGAGCGTGTATCCTCCTAAGTCCATCTTGGCGAAGGTGTTGGCGAAGATGATGTTGGCGGAGCTCCCATTGTCGATCAGGGTCTTTGCCACGGAGTAGTTGGCTACGTCCAAATTAATGACCATTGGGTAATCCGGCGTGTCCTCCAGTCCTTCTGTCTTCGGGATGTGTGCAAGCTCAAGGTCGGAGAATTCGAGTGACTCCGACGTCGGCGTCGCTGCCTCTGATACGGTGTTGACGTGCAGCCTCTCATGGTAGTAGCGCTCTTCGATACGGTATCGGGCCTGGTCGAGGCGCCTCTCCACCTGTCTTCTTCTGCTCTTAGTGTCTCCACCACTAGGTCCTCCCGCAATGGTGTGTAATCTCGTCGAGGAGAGCGAGACCGAGTCCTCTTCGGCGGCTCGTGTTCATCGTCCATGGAGGACGGGGAGTTACGTCGGCGGCTTCCCTCACCCTGGCGACCCTGTCCTTGCCTTTTCACGTATTTCTTGATCTCCGGACGGCCCAGGTCGATGAGGCGCTGTATTTCCTTCTTGAGGGCATAGCAGCCCTCGGTGTCATGATTTCCCACTTGCTTATGGAATGCACAATATTTGTTTCCTCTCGGGGGGGCTCCGTCCACGTCCTGGATCTTCCTTGGTCTTCGGAAAACCGTCGGGTCACTGGCGTTGATTGTGGCGAAGATCTCTTTCCTCGACATGACCAACGGGGTGAGCTCGTTGTCTCGTCGTCGGTCCTTCCTTTCCCCGACCTCTGGCCTCCTTTTAAACCTCATGTTCTCGACATTCATGTATTGTTGAGCGATGGACATGACTTTCTCCATGGTGGCCGGGCGCTTCCTGGCCAAATGGTCCGAGCATGCTTGATTTCGGATGGCCCCCATGATTACGTCGAGGAGGAAGTCCATCTGGACGCTTTCGACCTTGAGCAGCTCGGTGTTGAATCGGTTAAAGAAGTCCCTCAGAGACTCGCCCTCCTTTTGTCGAATCTTATGCAAATGGGATGGGGGCATCTTCGCTAGGCTTTTCGTCTGGAAATGGTTGACGAACTTTATCGCCAAATCGGCGAAGCTTCTGATCGAACCTGGGGCTTGGCGGACGTACCATTGCGAGGCTACTCCCTGAAAAGTCGTAACCAGCAACTTCGCGGCGAAGTCATCGTCGATCATGTGCACGCGCATGGCGTGTTTGAATTGTATTAGGTGTTCTTTGGGATCCGCTTCTCCATTGTATCGGGGCAAGTCGGTCGGGATTCGGACCCCTCTGGGTGCTCGGGCTCGTTGAAGGTCTGCGCTTAGCGGGTCTGCCTCGTCCGGCACGAAGTATCGCTGAGCCGATCCCTGTCCGGAGCGGTGAGATACCTCCTCGAGCTTCCGGTTAAGATCTTCCATTCCGATGCGAAAGTTCCCCAACATCATCACGGGATCTTTCTCCGCGGCGGACCTCGTCGATCCTCCGCTGGATCTCCGTGGCCTGGTGGGAGATTTCTTCCAACCGTTCTCTGTGATTCCGTGCAGGATGCCCTAAGGACGCCCCCACAGAGGATTCGATCAACTTCCTCCGCCGGTCGAGGAGGCGGGGGCCGTCTCTCTCTGCGGACCTCCCTTGTCGTGGGGATCCGTTCGCGCACCGGCGCGTCATCCCGCTCAGCGTCGGTTGCCCGAACGCCTCGCAATTTCCTCCTCATACGGATGAGGGTCGTCAGCATGGCAAGCCGGGGCGTGGACTGGGTTCAGTCCGCCTGATATCTCGTGTAGGAGCGTATTGAACTGATCAGCCGTCAGAACGATGAGGTTCTGTCCGGCGAGAGGCGTAGGTGCTGGCCCATGGCTTGCGGGGCAGCGTGAGGTGGGATGACGTGAGTTTCGGGAACAGGATGGTCGGATGGTTTGCGGGGCCCCTGACTCTGTTTCCTGTCCTTCGTGTGTTTACCATTTTCTCACCTTGCTCGAATAGAGGCCCTCTTCTAAAGCGCCAAAATGATGTGGTCGATTTTGTCCCTGCGGTACACGTCACTTATCGTCCTGGAGTAAGTGTCCGAATCCGGTCAGGTATATCCGAGTAAGGGGTGTCTGAATGCTGGTCGGGTCCTATTCTTCAAGGAGGAGCACACGTGAGACTTAGCCGGAAGTGTCTCCGGCGAAGACCCTCCGACGCTCAAGTCAGAATTCGGGCAGGTGAACAGTAATTGATATTCAGCGTATCGGTAGATAAAAGTTTTCTTACCACATGATATGTGTCGTCAGTACTATTTATAATATAAAAAATAGGTGGGCCGGACCAGAATAGGTTTGGCCCACCGTTCACCATGACGCGCTGTGGGCGCGTGGGATGCATTCCTCGTTCGAGGAGGATCTCGAGCATTGCACCCCGAGAATGAAGCCTCGTCGACATCGAACATGCCATTTACATCAGGGAGAGCCTTGAGTCAAGGAGATGTGGTGAACTCTGGCCGAACAAGGCCGTCAAGGGCCTGATCGGGATAGGACTGACACTGTGGCGATAGGGGGATGGCGGCATGCGCTGACCGGATCCGACGTGTAAGCTGAGGGAGAGCGCACTTGGCCAGGGCGGATTTGGCCACATCC
>CM047883.1:15852254-15934452 GCA_026212405.1 Petrea volubilis
GTCTTTCTAGAATAACCATTTATGCCAAAAAATAATTCCCCAAGCAGAAGATATGTCTCATAACAACAGTGGCACCAACTATGGTAATCTACTTGCCTCAATGGTTATCCCCTTTGTGGCGAATCAACCAAACACAACTCTACTCCTTTGCGACCTCTTAGTCCTAGTCAAGTCTATGTTGGGTGCCGAACCATTTTGCTCTTTATTTTCTGTCAAATTATTTTAGGTGCTGAATCATGCTTCTTTTTGATAAAGTTGGCCATGACATAAGGTTTATTGTATTTTAAATACAATTAAGATGATACTTTTCATATTGAAGATACATTTTATTGAAGTTAGCAAATGTGGGACAAGAACTTTATTTTTTTTTGCAATGTTAGGACTCTGGCCAATTTTCTGGTCAATTTTTCTAGAAAATGACACATGGCGCACACATCATCACCAAAAATGCATATGTGTGCGCTATCATTAGCCACGTGTGGCACCATGTCATTTTTCGGTGATGATTGTGCGCCACGTGTCATTTTCCAACAAAAATGGCAGAAAAACTGACCGGAGTCCTAGCATTTGCAAAAAAAAAATAAAAAAAAAAAAATGAAGTTTCTTTCTGTTCTATATTTGCCACCTCTAATAAAATATGCCCTCAATGTGAAAAGTGACCTCTTAACTATCATAAAAATGCAATAAAGCCTCTGATGTGGTCGGATTTTGTCCTGCGGTACACGTCACTTCGTCCTGGGAGTAAGTGTCCGAATCCGGTCAGGTATATCCGAGTAGGGGTGTCTGAATGCTGGTCGGGTCCTATTCTGCAAGGATGGAGCACACGTGAGACTAGCCGAAGTGCTCCGGCGAAGACCCTCCGACGCTCAAGTCAGAATTCGGGCAGGTGAACAGTAATTGATATTCAGCGTATCGGTAGATAAAAGTTGTCTTACCCATGAATAGTGTCATCGTACTATTTATAATAATAAAAAATAGGTGGGCCGGACCAGAATTAGGTTGGCCCAATCCCGTTGCTGGTGACGGGCGTTCACCATGACGCGCTGTGGGCGCGTGGGATGCTTCCTCGTTCGAGGAGGATCTCAGAGCATTGACCCCGAGAATGAAGCCTCGTCGACATCGAACATGCCATTTACATCGGGGAGAGCCTTGAGTCAAGGAGATGTGGTGAACTCTGGCCGAACAAGGCCGTCAAGGGCCTGATCGGGATAGGCCTGACACGCGGCGATAGGGGGATGCGGCATGCGCTGACCTGGATCCGACGTGTAAGCTGAGGAGGAGCGCACGTGGCCAGGGCGGATTGGCCACATCATTAGCCCCCCCAGTTCTTGTCTTCTTGTCTGGTCGATCCTCGTGATACGGCAGACCGGACTGTTCGAGGAGGTAGCGCCTACGACATCGCCCAGGAATTACCGATCAGGCATTGGCGGTAACTTCGAAAATTGACCGTTGGGGATGTGACCGTTGTAATAAATGCTGGCGACTGTTGGACTTCCCGAGAATATTTTTACGCCCTATAAATAGGGGCTCCGGGCGTGACTACGGGCGCGTCATTTTACAATCGAGCTGAAGTTGCATTCCGAGAATAATCTGATAGCACCGAGCACACGGGAATCATTTCGAGCAGACAAAATCTCCTTTCGACCAGCCAACCTAGGTACTCCCCTTTTTCAGAACTATTTCTTTCTCGCTCTTCATTTTCGTTAGACAATCCTTAAATATGAGCCAACACACGAATAGCTCGGATAGTCAAAATAGGATGGTAGGGTCCCCGATCGAAGGGGGGTTAAGTGATATAATTTGTCGATCTCCGTGGAGGCAGAGGCCTCTTTTGAGGGGGCGACGTCTCGTTGCCCGCGAGGCGAGCACCAGTCGGCCCCTAGGGGGCGGTAAGAGCCCAAGTAGGTAGAGGAGATGAGGCGGCGCATGGAGCGGAACGCTGGGGGGAAGCGCTCTATCCAATGGCGACGTGCCCGACGTGATGGTCCCCTCGTGGAGGTCCGTTTCTGAAGAGGCGGGCCCATCCGGTCAGGAGCTTATTCGGGGGAGGAGAAAGGCCATCGCCGGGAACCAGACAACAGTCCGTTGGGGGGAAACACATAGCGAATAACTCGATCGGGACGTAAAGAAGATAATGAACCACTACATCCGAGGCAGGTTTGGGTCATCTGGCCGAGCAGGGAGGATTCCATTACGAACCCCCCGAGGGGTGCATCCCCATCCACTATGCTCACATCGAGAACGGGCTTAGATTTCCGATCCCGGCCTTCATTTCCACCATCCTAAATGATTGAATATAAGCCCGATTCACTGACCCCCGATTCATAAGCCTCTCGATGTGCTGCCTTCGTTGTTTTTTGTTGCTGTACCGGGCACAATCCCACTGTGGCCAAACTTTTCTGATTTATACCAAGTTAACCACTTGAGCAGGTCCTCCCGGATGATGAATTTAACTGTTTTTTTTTGTTGAGCGCCAAGAATGGAAGGAAGCTGATCGAAACAGCTTCCTCGTCCTACGGGGCCGGACTGGAAGCAGAAGTGGTGCTATATACAATCCGATGATCCATGGCCGGTAAGGAGGGTGCATAACCCGGAGGGCGAGAAGCTCTCCCTGGCCGGGCTGGGATCGAGTAGTGGACAAGGGAATTGGGTGCTCAGCCAGAAGGCCCTGGGCTTATGGAGCCCACCTTCCTCACCCAGGAACGCTTCCTAGTAAAGGCCGGGCTCTGCCGGCCAGGCTTGATATCGATCATGTTACTTTTGGTATTATTATTGCCATATTTTTACTCGGATATTCAAGTCTTTATGCTCGATTATCGTCTAATCGGTCGGTTTTCAATTTGCAGATCTCAGCGTGTTGAAATGGGACGTATGTGAACTGATCTCCAAAGTAGCCGTGGAAGGAGGAGGCCATCTCCCCCCTAGGAAGAGGCCCGGAGCCATAGCGGCCGCCAATGGTGCTCCGAGGAGATCGGCCCAGGCGCAGGCACCAGTTCAACCGGCACGAGATCCTCGTCGGGAGGATGCCATCGATGTGGAGGAGACGCCTCTTGGCCGGAAAAGGAAAGCCCCGGACTCCACGCCACCGACGAGACCAACGGGGCCCGCTTCGAAGAAACCCGTCTCGAAGTCGGCCAAAGGCAGAGGCCGGCTGATGGCTCCGGGTATTCATCGAAGAGCTGGAGGTGTTGAACTATCCGGACGCCCGGAACCTCGCTTCGGCCACCAAATATGGGTGACCTCTCCGCCCGTAGCATCTTCGGAGGGACGAGCAAAAGGTTGGCCATGAGGAGTTTCCAAAACGCCGTTTTAAGGCCCGATCAGGTCAGCCTGTCCGAGCTCGATGATGCGGAGGGGCTGGCCTTGAGCATCGCCCAGGACATGAACACTCTTCAGCAAAGGGTGTTCCATGGCCTTCGTCGGCTGGAGGTCAGCCGGGCGGGCGCGTTGTGACAAGGCCGAGCGGGGAGGCTCGAGGAAGCAGCCTCCAGGCGGATTGGTATGAAGAGCGGGCAGAAGAAAAAATCAAGTCGCTCAACGGAGATAGCCACGTCGCGGGGAAAAGACTCCAGGCCTTGGAGGAGCTGGCTCGAGAGAGCTCAGAGCTGTGGCTTTCAAGACCAGGAGTCCTTGCTTGAGCAAGAGGTCAGCCTCCTGAGGAAGAAGGCCAAGGAGGCCTTAGTGCAGGGGTGAGGAGAGAGGCCGCCGCTCGATGAGGACCGAATTGAGGCCTCGGTCCCCGACTGGGAGAGACAAGCCGTCAAGCGGTTCGTTCGAGGACCGGTGTTCGAGTCTGCTACCATCCTCCGCGGGGCGAACGATGCCTCCCTCGGAATTTGAAAGAGCCTTCAAGCAGCTGAAGGCGCGCGGTGTTATCTCGCAAGATTTTCCATGGAGGGGGGACGGCCTTGATCTGAACGATGCCGGGGAGAAGGACGATGAGGATGATGAGGCGCTGCCGGCATATGAGGGTGCAGAGTTTGCACGAGTTATTTCCATTGTGGAGAGACAGGTCCGCAATGAGGAGCATAAACGCTTAGGGGAGCCTCTCATCACCGGATGTGGAGCCCGACGATCCCATCGTCCTGGACCAAGGAGGGTCACCTTTGGGGGCGACAAGTGCCCCGTCGGATGCAGTGGCGGCTGGCGCTGGGGCCGATCAAGCCGTGGAGGCGGCCATCGAGGAGGTGGCCAAGGAGATAGATGGCGCTTAAGCCATAGGATTTTAGGCCGGGCTGGACGCCCGAGAACATGTATTTTTGTTTTGTTTTGTTTTTTTTTTTTTTTTTTTGAACTTTATATGATCGATGAAATTTGTGTGAATGGTTAATGAAATTTTTCAATGGCAAGTGCCTGGTCGAAATACTATTTTCACGCTCATTTTATCAATGGTTTCGGCCTCGAAATACATGTTATTTAATCCGGTAAGGGAGCATAAAATGTCCAATAATAAATAATAATAAAAGGAACTTTGAGAACTTTGAGAAATAACTTGATAATCAAAATCGAGCTGGGAGAATAGAGTTCGTGCATAAAACGCGTGTGTTTTAGCCGGAATCTTATTCGATGATAACGATGTAATTATTAAAACAGTTGAAATAAAATACTTCATGCGAGCTAGTTTTACACGCTATGTTTTTACTCGGGCCATTATCATACGTAGAACCGCTGAGGTTCGCGGCGTTCCAAGGACGGGGCAGTTCCCTTCCCGACATGTCCTCGAGGCGATAGGCGTTGTTTTGCAAATCTTGGTCACTTTGAACGGACCATCCCATTTAGGGTCCAACTTTCCCACAGGGTTGAGAAACCTCGACCTTCTTGGTGACCAGGTCTCCGATCTGGAATGTCCGAGGACGGACATGGCGATTGTAAGCACATGCAGTAGATGCCCGGAAGTTGTCCATCCTTCGAAGGGCGGCACACCTTCTCTCTTCGGCGAGGTCGAGCTCGGTCAGGCGAGCGTCGACGTTGGCGATCTCGTCGAAGTGCGCAACCCTAGCAGATGGGTGCAATACTTCGGCTGGTTATAACGACGTCGGAGCCATAAACTAAGGCGTACGGGGTGTCGCCCGTCGCAGTCCGAGGAGTCGTCCGGTATGCCCAAAGCACGCCTGGGAGCTCGTCGGCCCAATTGCCCTGTGCGCCAGACAAGGCGGTCTTGAGTCCGTGGAGAATTGTCCGGTTAGTGACTTCGACTTGACCGTTTGCCTGAGGGTTCCCTACTGAGGTGAAACGCTGCTCGATTTTGAGGCTGTTGCACCATTCCCTCACCCGGTGACTTTGGAACTGGGTTCCGTCATCGGAAAGGACGACCCTGGGGAGTCCGAAGCGGCAGATGATGTTTTTCCAGATGAAAATTTTGACAACCGAGTCGGTGATCTTCGCAACAGCCTCCATTTCGGCCCATTTTGTGAAATACTCGACGGCGACAATCACGAACTTCCTTTGCCCGGGTGCTTGAGGGAACGGACCGAGGATGTCTATTCCCCATTGGTCGAATGGCCAAGATACCTCCACATTCACCATCGGAGCGGCAGGCTGGTGGACTAGATTGGCGTGCAATTGGCAGGCTCGGCATCTTCGGACGAAGTCGAAACAATCTTGCATGAGATTAGGCCAGAAAAACCCTGCCCGCGATACCTTTTTGGCCAAGGACCTTGGCCCAGTATGGTTTCCGCAACACCCTTGGTGTATCTCTTCGATAACTTCCCTGGCCTTCTGTGTGTTCAAGCACCGTCGAGGAGGGCCCATCGAAGCTTTTCCTAAACAGGCGTCCCTGCCCGTCGAGGGCGTATCGAGAGGCCTGTTTCCGAAGTCTTTTAGCTTCGACGGGTCCCTCGGGGAGAATTCCGTCCTTCAGGTAGGTGATTAGCTCCGCGATCCAATCCTCCGGGGGCTCGACGGAGAGTATGCACTGTCGCGTCCCCGACCCGGTCAAGGGTGTTGGCGAACTCAACATGGTTATTCTTCTTTCTTTGGTCCCTCTCATCGAACTGGCTAGCTTCGACAGTTGATCCGCCCTATCATTTTCTGTCCGGGGGATTTGCTCGAGAGAGAACTTGGCGAATTTTTCCTTCAACCGGTTGACCTCCTCGAGGTACTTCGTCATCGATGCTTCATGGGCGCCGTAATTGCCATTGACCTGCTCGGCCACCAACTGTGAATCGGTCAAGGCGACAAGTTCGTCCACGCCCTGGTCCAGGGCAATCTTCATCCCCGCGGCGAGGGCTTCGTACTCAGCTTCGTTGTTGGAAATCGGAAATTCAAGGCGAATGGCGAAATCGAGCTCGTTGCCCAACTCATCCCGCAGATAAACCCCGGCTCCCCCACCTGTGTTCGTGGAGGACCCATCGACCATTAGGGTCCACGGAGTTTTTGGTTCCGCTTCTGCCCTCGGGGCCACCTCTGCTAAGAAATCTGCCAAGACCTGGGCATGAATCGCGGTCCGTGGTTGGAACTGGACATCGAACTCGCCGAGCTCGATGGCCCACTTCACGAGCCGACCAGAGACATCGGGCTTGGCCAATACCTGCTTTAGTGGCTCACTGGTTAGGACCACGATGGTATGGGCCTGAAAGTATTGCCTCAACTTCCGGGCGGAGTGGACCAAAGCAAGGGCGAGCTTCTCGATGGCCAGGTAGTTCCGTTCAGGGCCTTGGAGGAGCTTGCTGAGGTAATACACCGGGCGGTGTACCCGATCCTCCACGTGCACTAGGACCGAGCTGACTGCATTTGGGGATACCGCCAGGTAGGCATAAAGGGGCTTCCCCGGAACTGGTTTCGACAGCAGAGGGGGCTTGGTCAGGTATCTTTTTACTTCGAGGAGCGCGTGCTGGCATTCCTCCGTCCATTTCCAATCCGGCACCTTCCTTAATGCTTTAAAGAATGGGAGGTTCCGATCCGCTGAGCGGGATATGAACCGATTGAGGGCGATTATGCGCCCTACTAGCCTCTGTACTTCCTTCACTGAGCTAGGCGGCTCGATGTCGAGGATGGCGCGAATCTTCGCGGGGTTGGCCTCGATCCCCCTATGGCTGACAATGTACCCGAGGAATTTGCCTCCTCGGACGCCGAACGTGCACTTGTTCGGGTTGAGTTTTAGGCTGTATTTTCTTAGGATCTCGAATGTTCGAGCCAGGTGCCCGAGATGGTCGGACCCCCGCTCACTGCGGACTATCATGTCGTCGACGTACACCTCGACGGTTCTCCCGATCTCTTCCTTGAACATGAGATTCACAAGTCTCTGATACGTAGCTCCGGCGTTTTTTAGCCCGAAGGGTATCACGAGGAAGCAATACGTCCCCGTCGAGACGACGAACGACGTCTTCCCACGATCCTCCTCGGCCATGTAGATCTGGTAGTAGCCTTGGAAGGCGTCCATCATGCTCATCAACTCGCACCCCGCCGTCGAGTCAACGAGTTGGTCTATCCGAGGAAGGGGATAGTGATCCTTGGGGCAGGCTTTGTTGAGATCGGTGAAGTCGTTGCATATCCGCCATCGGCCATCGCCCTTGGCAACGACGACCACGTTGCATAACCATTCGGTGAACTGGACCTCCACAATGTAGCCTGCCTCGAGGAGCTTGTTGACCTCCTCCTCGATGATTCGGTTTCGAGCTTCACAAAATATCCTCTTTTTCTGCCTCACCGGCCTGAATGATGGGTCCGCGTTGAGGCGATGAACAATGACTTCAAGATCGATTCCTGGAAAGTCTGAGGCCTTCCAAGCAAAGACATCGGCATTTGCCCGGAGGAAATCGACCAACATGACCTTGTGATGCGGGTCGAGGGTCAATCCTACCCGGGTGGTCTTGGATGGATCGCCCTCTACGAGCTGGATTGTCTTGAAATCTTCCGCTGGCGTCATCTTTTCTTCCTCTAGCCTCCTCCGCTTTGCCGGGTCGATTTCGGAGGACTCGGGGACGTCCATTCGTGAAGCGGCTGCTTCGACTAGTCGGGGTGCCGGAGTCTTCTTCCCTTCGACGGAGGCCGAGTAACACTTCCAGGCGTCCAGGATCCGACATGTGACTTGCCCGACCCCTGCGGGCGTGGGGAACTTCATCTTTAAGTGGTACGTGGACACCACCGCCCTAAACGCATTAAGAGCGGGTCGCCCGAGGATGATGTTGTAAGCAAACGGAGCATCAACTACTAGATACTGGACCATCATAGTCTTTCTTCTCGGGGCCTCCCCCAACGAGGTGGGGAGTTGAATCATCCCGAGAGGGACCACCTCGGAACCCCCAAAGCCGACGAGAGGGGTCTGTACGGGGGAGAGCGTGTATCCTCCTAAGTCCATCTTGGCGAAGGTGTTGGCGAAGATGATGTTGGCGGAGCTCCCATTGTCGATCAGGGTCTTTGCCACGGAGTAGTTGGCTACGTCCAAATTAATGACCATTGGGTAATCCGGCGTGTCCTCCAGTCCTTCTGTCTTCGGGATGTGTGCAAGCTCAAGGTCGGAGAATTCGAGTGACTCCGACGTCGGCGTCGCTGCCTCTGATACGGTGTTGACGTGCAGCCTCTCATGGTAGTAGCGCTCTTCGATACGGTATCGGGCCTGGTCGAGGCGCCTCTCCACCTGTCTTCTTCTGCTCTTAGTGTCTCCACCACTAGGTCCTCCCGCAATGGTGTGTAATCTCGTCGAGGAGAGCGAGACCGAGTCCTCTTCGGCGGCTCGTGTTCATCGTCCATGGAGGACGGGGAGTTACGTCGGCGGCTTCCCTCACCCTGGCGACCCTGTCCTTGCCTTTTCACGTATTTCTTGATCTCCGGACGGCCCAGGTCGATGAGGCGCTGTATTTCCTTCTTGAGGGCATAGTAGCCCTCGGTGTCATGATTTCCCACTTGCTTATGGAATGCACAATATTTGTTTCCTCTCGGGGGGGCTCCGTCCACGTCCTGGATCTTCCTTGGTCTTCGGAAAACCGTCGGGTCGCTGGCGTTGATTGTGGCGAAGATCTCTTTCCTCGACATGACCAACGGGGTGAGCTCGTTGTCTCGTCGTCGGTCCTTCCTTTCCCCGACCTCTGGCCTCCTTTTAAACCTCATGTTCTCGACATTCATGTATTGTTGAGCGATGGACATGACTTTCTCCATGGTGGCCGGGCGATTCCTGGCCAAATGGTCCGAGCATGCTTGATTTCGGATGGCCCCCATGATTACGTCGAGGAGGAAGTCCATCTGGACGCTTTCGACCTTGAGCAGCTCGGTGTTGAATCGGTTAAAGAAGTCCCTCAGAGACTCGCCCTCCTTTTGTCGAATCTTATGCAAATGGGATGGGGGCAGCTTCGCTAGGCTTTTCGTCTGGAAATGGTTGACGAACTTTATCGCCAAATCGGCGAAGCTTCTGATCGAACCTGGGGCTTGGCGGACGTACCATTGCGAGGCTACTCCCTGAAAAGTCGTAACCAGCAACTTCGCGGCGAAGTCATCGTCGATCATGTGCACGCGCATGGCGTGTTTGAATTGTATTAGGTGTTCTTTGGGATCCGCTTCTCCATTGTATCGGGGCAAGTCGGTCGGGATTCGGACCCCTCTGGGTGCTCGGGCTCGTTGAAGGTCTGCGCTTAGCGGGTCTGCCTCGTCCGGCACGAAGTATCGCTGAGCCGATCCCTGTCCGGAGCGGTGAGATACCTCCTCGAGCTTCCGGTTAAGATCTTCCATTCGATGCGAAAGTTCCCCAACATCATCACGGGATCTTTCTCCGCGGCGGACCTCGTCGATCCTCCGCTGGATCTCCGTGGCCTGGTGGGAGATTTCTTCCAACCGTTCTCTGTGATTCCGTGCAGGATGCCCTAAGGACGCCCCCACAGAGGATTCGTCAACTTCCTCCGCCGGTCGAGGAGGCGGGGGCCGTCTCTCTCTGCGGACCTCCCTTGTCGTGGGGATCCGTTCGCGCACCGGCGCGTCATCCCGCTCGGCGTCGGTTGCCCGAACGCCTCGCGGGGGGCGAATTTCCTCCCTCATCGGATGAGGGTCTTCAGCAGTGGCAGCCGGGGCGGGGACTGGGTTCATCCGCCTGATCTCGTGTAGGAGCGTATTGAACTGATCAGCCGTCAGAACGATGAGGTTCTGTCCGGCGAGAGGCGTAGGTGCTGGCCCGATGGCTTGCGGGGCAGCGTGAGGTGGGATGACGTGAGTTTCGGGAACAGGATGGGCGGTGGTTTGCGGGGCCCCTGACTCTGTTCCGGTCCTTCGTGTGTTTACCATTTTCTCACTTGCTCGAATAGAAGGCCCTCCTTCTAGCGCCAAAATGATGTGGTCGGATTTTGTCCTGCGGTACACGTCACTTCGTCCTGGGAGTAAGTGTCCGAATCCGGTCAGGTATATCCGAGTAGGGGTGTCTGAATGCTGGTCGGGTCCTATTCTGCAAGGATGGAGCACACGTGAGACTAGCCGGAAGTGTCTCCGGCGAAGACCCTCCGACGCTCAAGTCAGAATTCGGGCAGGTGAACAGTAATTGATATTCAGCGTATCGGTAGATAAAAGTTGTCTTACCACATGAATAGTGTCGTCGTACTATTTATAATAATAAAAAATAGGTGGGCCGGACTAGAATTAGGTTGGCCCACCGTTCACCATGACGCGCTGTGGGCGCGTGGGATGCATTCCTCGTTCGAGGAGGATCTCAGAGCATTGACCCCGAGAATGAAGCCTCGTCGACATCGAACATGCCATTTACATCAGGGAGAGCCTTGAGTCAAGGAGATGTGGTGAACTCTGGCCGAACAAGGCCGTCAAGGGCCTGATCGGGATAGGCCTGACACGTGGCGATAGGGGGATGGCGGCATGCGCTGACCTGGATCCGACGTGTAAGCTGAGGAGGAGCGCACGTGGCCAGGGCGGATTTGGCCACATCAGCCTCATATCACGTCACTTTTAACATTAAACATAGGTCAATGCGAGAGAGCGAGCCTTGAGGCCAAGCGTTTGCGTCAGTCCACCACAGGTCTTGGCAAAGGGACCAATGCCTGTTTTGTCCCATTGACTACTATGTTTCCTTGTTTACGCATCGAAGAAACATGCCTATTCAACTTTCCAAATAACTCACCGATGCCATAAAAGGTGTTAGACATTTGACCATTCCAAAATATTTTACTTTTGAAGGTGATATTAATCCATACATTGTTCTAGGAAATTTTAGTTAGGATTAGGTTTTGCCATGCTGGTGCTAATTATTTGATGAATAAATTTTATTGTCTTATGATTAGTCTGTATATATATATATATATAATTTATAAATCTACAAACTATTCAAATAATCGTATATGTGGATAGTTTTATTTAATTTTATTTTGTTATGTATGGAATTTGAAAATTTTTATATGTATTTAGATAAATATATTTATTATTCATATTTATCCAAAAGAATCAAATAATTATCAAGTATTTAAACTATGATGGATTAAATTTTAATACAAATAACATAACAAAATTAATATTTTATTTACAATATTTATCATTTAATTTAATAATAATTATAAATTTTGATTCTACATAAATTTTTAAAAATTTCCTTTCCTTAATTATACCAAAATTAATATTGAAATCAAACATATTCTATTAATATATTTTCTTTTAATATATATATATATTTAATGATTTATATTATAAAAATTAATTTATTTATCAAATTAGTTTTATAATAAAAATATATTAAAATATATACATGGAATTTCATATTTTCCCGTACCTTGGCACGAGACTAAATACTAGTGTATGTATATTATAAGAACGTAGGCTACCTAATTGCCATATGACTTATTTGGTGCAACAAAACTTGATTTAAGCAAGAATTTTCCATCCTAATTGTTGATGTGGCTTGAATTTTCGTGAATCTGACTTATGACCCGACCTGAAGAGCCCCGCGGTGCAACCTAAAGTGAACTTTTAATGGAAGTCAGTGTTGGGTTATGGGCTTGAAGGCTTAGGGCTTTGGAGTAATATTGAAATTTGGATTGTACAAATACAGTTTCATAATAGTTGAATTTTCTTTTTATTTTTTTGGTGAATGTAGACTATATTGATCAACCCACGTTAAATTCTTATATCAATTTTCTTTTTCTTCTTATTTATATTTGATTGTATGTGTAACTGTTGCGTTAAAATTCCCAACACTGAATGTCCCTAGCCCATAATAGTCTTGAAGTATATTGCCTATATTTTAGTATCTAATAGTAAACTCGTATGGATTGTGTGACGTTATTATTGGATGGATTCCACTTTAAACATGGCATTATTTAATGATTTGGTTTGGAAATATCAATTTCTCACTTGGATCTGAAATCAAAATTATTGAACCAAAACATTCCATATATGTATGTATATGCAGTGAAACTCTTTAATGGATCAACTACAACACACTCGTTTCATTCCACACCCATAAGATCGGAAGGAGAATTTAACCTTCATGGTGAAATTCTAGGTCAGACCTAAGTATGGTAGGCTCAGTACTAATCACGGGTTAAATTTATACATAGTTCGTGTATATTTTAAGGAGGATGATCAATCAAATAAATAAAAGCAATATTTTTGCTATATAATTTGTTGGATTTAGCAAGCTAGGATTAGGCACGAAATTTCCGCCCTTCTGCTAGAGGAAACTATTTTATTTTCATTCAACTGAAACTGATACACAAGCGAACAATATTAATACTTTTTTTGTTGCTACAACATCTCTTTGAAAATGTTCAAAAAAAAAAAAAAACAAAAAAATAAAACAAAGAAAATGAAGTTGATTACTTTGTGTCCAGAGGAGGACACTCCCAAGGAGGCGGCAGCGATGGTGGCGGCTGTAGCCTCGGACTGCGGAATAGGACTACAACAAGCATTAACAGTGATTAGGGCTGGGATTACAATTGGGCTTTGGCGACGGTGGATTTCCAAGAACTCTGTCGCCTCTAAGCCTTCTCACAGCCACCTTCCGTTGGCGGAAATTAGTCGGATTTTGGGACGAATAACTTGTAACTAAGTATTTGAAATCTAGTGCTTGCCTAGTCCTTGCCATGACAAATGAACTGATTTGATGAATAAAAACCACTTGGTGCGTAAGCAAGAAAACAAGGCACAAAATATGCATCCTCATATTCATTGAGGCAAATGATTAAGTAATTTCTAGACCTATTAACTATTCTTTGCTCCTACTACACATTTGTGTTGGAAACATATATATATATATATAGAGAGAGAGACAGACAGACAGAGATGGACGTGAATATATGCATTTTAGATATTATTCTAATATAGATAATATTCTAATATAGATAATATTCTAATTAAATAGGTGTCTATAATTGCCGGTCCTTCCACTTGTGAAAGACCGACTAAGAGGGTGTTTGGCTAAGCTTATAAGCTCCTCAAAACATCTTATAAGATGTTTGAGAGCTTATAAGATGGTAGCAAAGTGTTTGGCAAAAATTTTGGAGGTGGAGCTTATAAGCTCCTCAAATAAGATGTTTAAGAGCTTATAAGCTCTTTTTAAAAAAGTAAGGAGGTAGCAACTTATTTTTTAAGATCTACCAAGCTTCTTTATTTTTAACCAAATTAATTACAATATTGCCATTACTAACATCTTATAAACTATACCCCTTCTTATTTATCCAAACACTTTAATAACTTATTTTTAAAATAAGATCCAACATCTTATAAGCTCCTAAAACATCTTATAAGATGTAGAAGCTTATAAGATGTTTTAAATAAGCTTAGCCAAACACCTTCTAAGTCTACCCATTGGTCCTACTTGAAGAAGAATTCGACAATTATATTAATTTGTTACGTTTCGACCTTGACCAACCACAATTTCATAAATGGGCTTCACTCATATACCAATGTAAATGTAAATGGGGAATATTTTTAATTGTTACTTATAATTTTAACAAAATAATTTTTTTTATCTATTAAAATATTCTCAACTCACACCTGAATGCATAAACGAATTTCCAGCAATTATTGTTCAATGGTAAGGACAATTATCGTCCGAGGTGCAGGGATTGAATTTCTTGTTTATGGAATAAATAATTGAACTCCAATTTGAATTCCAGCCAGCACCAACGTTTCCAAGTATTCTTTTCTTCTTCTTCTTGTTGTTTCTTTTATTTTCCAAGTTGATTCAAGCTAGCACTCACTATGATTTTACAAGTTTAATCTTAAAAATTGAAAAAAAAATAAACTAAAGCAGGAGCAAGTGCTTCTTTTGTCATTTAAAAATTATATGGCGGGTAATTTTTAATACCAGCATTATTATACAATTGTATAAAATTGGAAAGAAAATGCAATACAGTACGTGGCTTTAAATGTGATGCTAAGGGAGAAGACGAAAATGTCAAATAATTTTTATTTACAAATGTCTATTATATTTGACGTAAAATTAAGTAAAAATTAAACTATTTTTTGCGCAATTCATTATTATTTATTTAAGTTAATTGATTGAAGTGATTTCTTTCAAGATAATATTGTGCTTTTATTGATAAGTTATAAAAAATATCTACCTATCTATATATATGTATATATATAATTCAAAAATCTAGAGGCCATCTAAGTAAGTGCCACTTATCAACATATTTGGATAGTCTCATTATATTTTATTGGAGCACAAGTGAAATTATAATATTTTAATTTTTAATTTACATAAGTATGTAATTATTCATAATTATCCAAAGAATTCAGCACTTACCTAAAATTTAAGAAAAGATTGTTACATTTTAATTCAAATCAAATCATAAAGCTATTATTTTTTTATATGTTCTTAATTACAATATTTATCAATTACTTTAATTTTAAATTATTAGAATAATATATACTTATTTCTGCATATTTATTTAAAAAACATTCAATGATAATTATATCAAAATCTAATATTGAATTAAATATATTATATTATCAATTGAATTTTTGAATATACTAATTTTCAATTATTTTTCTATAGTGAAATTTTATAAATTTATATTTGAAAGCATCAATGAATTTATTTCTATCTAATAAAGTTTATTAAAATATATAAATAAAAATATTACGTACCTGATGAGTCAAGTGCCACACAAGCCAGCTTCGTTCCCATAAGAAGACCCACAAAACGACAAGCTAGCTTGCAAGAGTGCCCTCGAATGGAGAGATTGCCCTCGAAGGTGCTCCCATCAAGGGCCAAATCCCTCACTTAGCCGTTGTAAAGGTAGGAACTTTGACGGGACGAGTACAGCTGGAGGTTACTGGCAGGCGCAACCCACTGCCACCTACTGCATCACGTTGGCACATGGGTCCATCCCATCAGATGTGGGCGCATTAAATGCCAAGTCATAAATACAATCCTTGGTCATAAATGCCCAAGATATTCATTTAATGCCGGGTATGACCCCTCATTAATGATGAGTGAGAGCAGCCGCCAAAAGACTGGAAAAAGGGGGACAAAAGACACTTATTATAGTAGCTACAGGGCTAAAAGTGACCGGATCCCACCAACCACGTCACATCAGGCTCCTCACTCTCATATAAATGCTCCATACGGCTCTCCACTCAAGGGTAAGACATTCATTTTGCCTTGCAAACCAAGTTGATATTAGTACTGTTCATCTTCTTCTTCTTCTTGAACCTACCACTAACTTGAGCGTCGGAGAGCCTACGCCGGGGCAAAATCGGCTAGTCTCACGTGCGTTTCTCCGTCTTTAGCAGGTGGGCCACCAGCAAATACTATCTCGGAGTGCGCAGTACTCGGACATGTGGACCAACCAAATTCGGACCGCATCATTTGGCGCTAGAGGAAGGGCCCAATCCTGTTCAAGAGGTGATTCTTTCTCAAGCAAGAAGAATGGTGAACACCCAACGAACTCACATGTCCGCCACATCGGAGAGGAGCCATCGCAACCCTCCCGAAGTGACTCAACAGGCAGAGGAAGTCGTTAACGTCGTAAACAGAGGAAAGGAACCTACTGCACCCACACTGCCCGCTGGCCCGGGGGCAGGACCTTCCCGCGATCCCGCACCAGCTCAAGCAGCAGGGACGCAGCAGGTTGAGCATACGGTCACCCTCCCCATCAGCTGGGTCAGACAGCTGTTGGGGGCCTGCGATGACCAAACCCTAGTCCGGTTACTATCCGGGGGGCTATCTCCATCCCCTAATGAGGTAGGGCCTCCAGCCGTATCTCGCCGCAACGAGCATCATGATCTATCCCCGCCGGAGCCAATCCCCGCGTGAAGGGAGTCATAGACATAACCCCAGGAAAGAGGTCGATGAATCAGGCAATATAGCCACTCGAAGGGTTCCTCCTGGACAAAACGCCGTAGATGCTCCCGCCGGGTCTAGGGTTCCCGCCAGATCTAGAACCGGTGGTCACCATCCGCGACCTCGAAGGAGGGAGGAGCCTAAAGAGCTGGCTCGCATGCGCTAACAGGTCAGTGACCTACAGGATGAGATAGAACGCCTGTCCAGGCGACGCGAAGGAGATAGAAGCGTGAGGGTGGAAGTAACGCAACAACTGCCTCCTTACAACCACCGATTGGAGAGGTCTCCATTTATTTTGGAGATTGCCGAGTCTCGATTAGCCCCGGATGAACGCATGCCCACCAGCTTGCCCCGTTACGACGGTACTACGGACCCGTTGGAGCACCTGACTCATTATGAGGATGTAGTACGGGTGGCAACCAGCAACCTCCATGTATGGGCCCGTCTCTTCTCAACCACCCTCCAAGGGATCGCCCTTACATGGTTTAAGAAGATGGAGCCACAGTCCATCTCTTCTTACGAAAAATTAGCAGACCGGTTTTTGAACCACTTCGCTGCCAAGATGTCTACTAAGCTGTCCCATACTCATTTGTATGGAGTAGTCCAGAGGGAAGATGAAAGCCTGCGTGCTTTCATGGAACGATTTAACAACGAGCTCCTCAAAGTGGAAGATGTGGGGGTCGAGTTTGTCCGGCATGCACTATATCAAGCCCTAAAGAATGAGAAATGTGCGGAGGCCATTATTATGCAGGCCCCCCGTACCATTGCTGGGATTCAGCAGCTGGCCTCCAAGTACATGGAGGTGGAGGAGCTCAACCTCATAAAGCACCCGCCTAAGGTCAAGGGCGAAGGTAGTACCAAACCCCGGGAAGACAAATCAAGGGGCAAGGAAAGGAAGGAGGTGGTCAGAAAATACAAAGAGTACTCTCCCCTTACCAAGACCCCAGCTGAGATCTTTTCACTCCTCGGGAGCCACGCGTTTTCAACGCCTAAGAGGATGCCCGAGGGGAGGAAAGCCCGGAGGAGTGGAAAATATTGTGCCTATCATCGACAACATAGGCACAACACAGAGGATTGCTATAACTTACAGGATGAGATCGAGGCCCTGATCCATGGTGGGAAGCTCCAAGAATTTGTTAAGAAGCTGGAGTACTATGACAGCCAGCCCTCCCCGATCCATCGAGATCGGTCGAGGTCACCTAGAAAGGCGAGCCCTCAAAGGCATCCAGAGACTTCGAAGAGAGCCGGCAAGAGGCCCCTGAGCAACAATCACCCCACAAAGGGCACGATCCTCATGATCGCGGGAGGACCAGCAGGGGGTGATACTAGATCCTCTCGAAAGAAAGTTAGCAGGAAGCTCCGGTATGACCGGTTTGCCCTCGAGGATCCGGATTACCCCTAGCAGGTCAATGCTATCGAGGGATGCTCGATCGAGTTTACCGAAAAGGACAGGATCTCTGTCCAGAGGCCAGAAGGTCTGACTGAGCAACCCGACTATCATATGGTGGTAACGGCCGACGTAGCTAACTTCGCCATTACCAAGACTTTGATTGACAACGGAAGCTCAGCCAATGTCCTATTCTACTCGACCTTAAAAAAGATGGACATGGGAAAAATTGACTTGGAGCCGGTGAGGACGCCCCTGGTAGGCTTTGGGGGGTCCCAGATTCACCCCTTGGGGCAAATCAAATTGCCAACATCCCTTCAGCAAAGAGCCCCACCGACGGACCTTGATGGTGAGCTACCTGGTGGTGGACGCCCCCTTCGCCTATAATCTAATCCTGGGCCGACCGGCGCTTAATGCATTCCGAGCAGTGGTCTCGACTTACCACCTCATGATGAAGTTCCCCACCGAGATCGGGATCGGACAGGTGAGATGCGATGTAGTTGACGCATGGACTTGCTATTCAGTCTCACTGGGGATGAGGCCTGGGTCCTCGAAAAGGAAATCACTCGAGGCCAGCTCGGATAGCGACTCCGGATGGGCAGAACTGCCCCCGATAAAAACGAGGAAGCTCGAGGACAGCAGGATCGAGCCCACCGGAGAATCTAAGACCATCGAGTTGGAGCCCGGTAATCCCGAGAAAACGACCAAGATAGGGGCTCAACTCGATCAAACTAAGGAGATGATGCTTGTTCACTTCTTGCGAGAGAACATGGACGTGTTCGCGTGGCAGCCCTCGGACTTCCCTGGGATAAGCCCTGAGGTCATTGTACACCGCTTAAACGTCGATCCCACATTCAAGCCTGTTAAACAGAAAAAGAGGGTCTTTGAGGCCGAAAGAAACAAGATAATCGAGGGGGAGGTGAATAAGTTGCTGAAGGCCGGCTATATCATGCCTATATACTTCCCGGAGTGGTTGTGCAACGTGGTAGTTGTCCCCAAGGGGCAAGGAAAGTGGAGAATGTGCAATGACTTCACGGACCACAATAAGGCGTGCCCAAAGGACCCCTACCCACTCCCTCGAAACGATCAGCTTGTCGATTCGACGGCGGGCTGCGAAATGATGAGTATGATGGATGCCTATCAAGGGTACTATCAGATCTCCATGGCCCCGGAAGACCAATCCAAGACTTCGTTTGTGGTGGAAATGGGGGTCTACTATTTCCTGGTTATGCCATTCGGCCTCAAGAACGCGGGGGTGACCTATCAAAGGCTAGTAAATCTTATCTTTAAAGAGTTGATAGGACGGATTGTCGAAGTGTACATGGATGACATGATCGTTAAGAGCCCGGAGGAAAGAGACCATCTCAAGCACCTTAGAAAGGTCTTTCAAGTACTTAGGGAATTTGGTTTAAAACTCAACCCCTCGAAATGCACATTTGGAGTCCGAGAGGGGAAGTTTTCTGGGTTACATGGTCAGCGAGAGGGGGATCGAGGCCAATCCGGAGAAAATCGAGGCTCTACAAAAAATTGGGTCCCCCAAATCAATCAAGGACGTCCCAGGCTCTGTGGCCTGGATTGTCTCATTGAACAGATTCATATCTTGGTCGACGGACAGGGACCTCCTCTTCTTCAAAAAATTGAGGAAAGTTCCTGATTTTCAGTGGACCCCCGAATGCGAGCAAGCCCTACGCGACCTCAAAGAATATCTGGCCGCCCCTCCTCTGCTAGCAAAACCGAACCCAGGAGAAAAGCTGTATGTGTATCTCGCTGTATCTCTAGAAGCTGTCAGCTCAATAATTGTGGTAATAAGAGATCGGAAGCACCTACCGGTGTATTACCTCAGCAAAGTGTTGCAAGGGCCAGAAAAGAACTACCTGGAGATAGAGAAATTTGCGTTGGCCCTCATCCACTCCGCAAGGAAGCTGAGACAGTACTTTCAATCACATTCAATGGTAGTGCTTACCGACCAGCCTCTCCGGCAAGTCATCTCAAAGCCTAACACGTCGGGCCGGCTTATCAAGTGGGCTATAGAGCTCGGGGAATTCGATATATCATATCAACCAAGAACCGCCATTCAAGCCCAAGTGCTGGCTGATTTCCTCCTCGAAAGAGTGGGGTTGCCGGAAGAAAGTCCGCCTATGACCGACCCTTGGCTCCTGCATGTAGATGGGTCCTCCACCACGCAAGGAGGGGGAGCTGGGATCAGCCTGCAGAGCCCAGATGGTGATGTGGTAGAGTTCGCTATCAGGCTCTATTTCCCAGTCACAAACAATGAAGCAGAATATGAGGCCCTTATAGCTGGCCTTGAATTGGCAATTCGAGAAGGAGTCTCACATATCCGGGCCTTCACTGATTCTCAACTAGTTTCTAATTAGATCGGGGGAATATACGAAGCCCGGGATGCCACGATGACCAAGTACCTCGAATATGTTTCCAAGCTGAAGGAAAATTTCAAATCTTTCACTTTGGAGCAGATTCCGAGGGAAGAAAACGAGCGCGCAGACGCTTTGTCTAAATTTGCAAGTGCCCTGAAAGGCACGAGGGATCATGTAGTCAGGTTTCAGACTCTCGACACCTCTGCAATCCGTGAGAGGGGCGCCCCAATCCTGCCTATCCAACCTCTCGAACCCAGTTGGCAGGATGAAATTCGCGCCTTCCTGTCGGGAGAAGAGATTTCTGACCAAAGCCAGTCGAGGAGGCTAAGAAGACAGTGTGCGAGATATGCCTTGGACAGCGAGGGAAGGTTATTTCGAAAATCTTTTTTGGGACCCCCGCTCAGATGTCTCCTCCCCTCGGAAGCCCGAGAGGTAATGCAGTCTATTCATGAGGGGAGTTGTGGGAATCATGCGGGAGGGAGATCACTATCCAAAAAGATCATGAGAAGTGGTTTTTATTGGCCAACTATTCTAAAAGATGCATTTGATTACACTCGGAAATGCCCGAAGTGCCAACTTTATGCCAACCTTCCTCACAAACCGGTGGTTGAGATGGTGAATGTGGAGATTTCATGGCCCTTCGATCAATGGGGGATCGATGTAGTTGGACCTTTCCCCATGGGAAATGGCCAAAGGAAGTTCGCCATAGTGGCCGTGGAATACTTCACTAAGTGGGTTGAGGTTGAGGACGTTCCCAAAATTACCGATGCCTCGATTCGGTCTTTCATATGGAAAAACATCATTTGCCGTTTTGGGGTCCCTCGAGTGCTGATATCAGATAATGGCATCCAGTTTCAAAGTCGAGCCACGACGGAATAGTGTCAGAGTCATGGCATCGAGCAACGGTTCACATCCGTGGGAAATCCCCAAGCCAATGATCAAGTGGAGGTAACCAACCGCATCATTCTCCAAAACCTTAAAACGGTGCTAGGTGCTTTCAAGGGAGAATGGGCGGACGAGTTACCGGGGGTCTTGTGGGCTTATCGTACCACCCCTTGAACAGCGACGACGGACTCCCCGTATGCCTTAGTGTACGGGTCCGAGGCAGTCATTCTAGCGGAAATATTACACGATACAGCTAGAGTCACATTTTTCGACGAGTCCAGAAATAAGGAGAACCGAGCCACGGAGTTAAATTTGCTCGAGGAAAGAAGAGGTGCAGCCTGGTCGAGGATGCAAAAATATCGAGCCTCCATGGCCCGAGCATACAATAAAGGAGTACGCCCCAAAAATTTCCAACTTGGTGATTTGGTCCTTAAAAAGGTTGAAGTATCTAAGCATGTGGGGAAATTAGACCCTAATTGGGAGGGACCTTACAAAGTTGTGAAGGTTTCAAAAAATAATGCGTATCGGCTCGATGACATGGAAGGAAGGGAACTACCTCGACCATGGAATGCTTCGAATCTCAGAAAATTCTATGTATAAGATAAGTTTGCTCGCCCTTTCCTCGATAGTTAATAGAAATCTGTGTCGAGGACGCTTTTTGATTCGAGGAAAACGAATGTAAAGAAATGTTTTAATAAAAATCCCTTTCCTCTCGATTATCTTTGAAGTGTTCTCGCACATTTGTAATTAAACCTTGGTGAAATATGGCTTGGCGCAATGATAAAACTTCCATATCCCTCGATTCCACTTATGCATTAACGAATTTCATTTAACTTCACACAAATGAGACAACGCCTCTCGATTTCATCAAAGTATCATTCGGCGGGCAAAAATAAAAACAGTGATAACAATAATATGGGCGCGAGAACTAATCTTTTTACTTAACAGGGGAAGCCTCGAGTGGGCCATTTCATTAAAAAAGCCCGAGGGCGAAAACGTTACAAGGACTTAAGCGGGCAAAAACAAAAAATGGGGGAGAGATTAAGTAAAAAGGGGTGGGGGATATTGGACCTAGTCGCTGAGTTCGACGGGCCTATCCTCCTGACCCTCTTCCCCCCAGTCACCGGCAAATGCCCCCGCTCCGTCCTCTCCATCTCCGTCCTCGGGGTCATTGGGAGTGCTAGGCTCGGCCATCCGTTCCTTCCAGGTCTCGGGGGCCGGTACCGAAGGCATTTGAACATCCTCTTCCCCCGATGACTCTCCCTTCGCAGTCTCCGACGTTGGAATATTGAGGCGGCGGAAGGCAAAGTTGAATTCGCTTCCTTGGAAGTCGAACTCTTTGGACTTCCCCGTCGAGGGCGAAGCCTCATCCACCGGCGCCCCGCTGCGGTCAAAGGAGAGCCCCACCGACTCTCGATCAAAGTCCTCTCTTAATTCGCCTCGAGTTTGGAGCTGATCGAGGACCAGTTCTATGGCCTTCGCAGAATCCTGGAAACCGAGGTACGTCCTGATGTAATCGAACGCCTCACTCACGAAGAACCTCGAGAAGGCCCGCTTGACCCTCTTATGGCATCGTGCGGGGAATATCTATTCCGCTCTTTGAAGCCCCGCCTTGACGCCTTTCCCATAGTTGCGGAATGCCTTGGCCTTCGCCTCGGCAACTCTATTGTTAACTACCTCGAGGCGCTCTTTCGCGAAGTCGCGAGCCATTTCGGCCCGTTCGCACAACTCCCGCGTTTCCTCCCAAGCTTGGGCCGTGCGCTTGACTTCGTCGTCCAGACCCGCAAATTTCTTATCGAGCTCCGCAATACGTGTCTGGGCAGATTCGAGGAGCTGCTGACTCTCCTGCAACTGCCCTCGAAGATTATCGTTTGTCGAGACCAGCTCCCCAGCAAGGACTTCTGTCTCCTCGAGGCGCTTCTCTACCTCAGCAGGCGCCTGTTTATTCTTTTTCTTCTCCTCTCGGAATAGCCTCTTAGTACTTATTCTTCCCCCGTCGGAAGACGCTCGCACGGCGGAGGAAATGGTGAGACAAGGGGGCAACCACCTGCCCAGAAAGTCGACAGATGAATAATGAATTCAAAAAAAAAAAAAATAATAATAAAATGAAGTTAGGGGCGTGTATCCTTACCCCAATTAGGGCGTTGGCCAGTTGGTCTCCAGATCAGCCATGGAGCACTTCAAAAGAGCCCGATGGTCGTTGGGAAACTGAAGACCCCGGAGAAGGGCCAAGTACATCTTCGTATCCGTCTCGTTGGCCCCTATCCCGGTAATACGAAGATTAGAGTGGTGGTGCTCGAGGTGGACAGGATTATTGGGCCCCACGTCTACACATTTGAGAATCTCGTCCTCCTCGTCCGACTTCGAGGGCTCGGGGCTTGCCACCCGTTTGCCTTTTCCCGTGGGGGTTGACTTCTGCTTTTTGGCCCCCCGAGCAGCCTCCTCATCCGCCGCTCTCTTCCGAGAGCCCTTGGTGCCCCTTTTAGCGAATGGAGACCCCCGGCAAAACACTTCGAGGGGCGGCACCCTTAGGGACTTGGCCGGGTTGAAGGCGCTGACTGTACTGTCCCAGTGGGGGGGCTAGCAGAACTCACCCTAGTTCGAGGCGAAGCCTCGGTGGGAGCCCCAGTTGATGTTGGCCTTGGCGAAGGCCTTGGAGTGGTAGTAGCAGGGGCCGGCGCCCTAGGAGCTGGGGTCGGCACCGAAGTGGGAGCCTCTGTTTGAGGCGTTGCTTGTTCCGTGGGCGGTGGGCCACCCTCATCGCCCCTTGGGGTTGTCGCCTCCTCGGCCGGTGACGCCCCCTTTGCTGGTGTAGTCCCCTCCGCTGATCGAGGGATCTTAGCCTCTGTGTCTTCCTCGGAGGCCCCAACCCCTTGGCTGGAACCCTCTCTGGCCCCGGTATCTTTCCTTGGCCTCCTCGCCTTTTGTGTGACGGGTCTGTGAAACGGCGTCATCCTAGGTCGTGGGGGCTGAGTTTGGCGCCTTTGGCGGTCGAGCCTCGCCAACAGTGCTTTACTTGCGTCCATAAGAATTTGTAAAGCTGCAAAAACAAAGACTATTATCCCGCAAGAACCTCGACAAACAATATGAAGGGCAGAAAAAACAAGGGGAAGAAGACTTAGGCCCTAAGGTGGTTCTCGTTAAAGGGTTGACACCGCGTACCGGGACGCTCGCCGGGGCCGGGGTCACCAGTGGCGTTCGAGAGGCGGCACGGGCGAAGTATGTCCTTGGAGTTTAGATAAACCGCGCACATCCTCCCCATCTTCGCAAAGTCCCCCACTTTCCCCTCGTCAAAGCTTGGCTCCTCGTGGAACTGGTTTCGATTAAGTATTGGAGGCTGACGCCAAGTCGAGGGCATACCCAACTGCCCTCGATCCTCTACAAAGATGAACTTCCTTTTCCATCCCGACCCATGGGAGGATTTGAAGCCGTCCAGTACCTTCGAGGAGCCAGAACGGGCGGATAAGTACAAGAATCCGGGCCCATCATCTGCCGATTCGCCAGGGCCCGACCGAACCTGATTCGTTCGATCTAAAAAACTCCAAAAAATTAGCGGGGCTCGCCTCTTCCTTTAGACACTTCATGATCACCACGAAGGCAATGATGATCATGATGGAGTTCGGCACCAGTTGACAGGGGCAAACCCCAGTGAACTCCAGTAATGGCTGGACTTCGGGAGGAAAAGGAAGGCGCAATCCCGCCTCGAAGTGATGAAGATTGAGGGCCACTCACCCTTCCCTTGGCTCCACCATGTTCTCCGTTGGGCCCGGCATGTGAATAGGGAACTGGACCCCATATTCCTCCCTGATTTTCTCGATCTCCGCCACCGTGATGTTGCTGGACATATCCCGGGGGAGGGAGATTGTTTGAAATCTGCCCATTCCGGTGCCTCGTGCTTTTGGGCTCTTTACCGGCGACCCGCTTGGTCCTGCGGCCCCTCTGGCTGGTCCCGTCATCTTCCTTTGCGGATGGGGACGGACACTCTCCGGCGCGTTGCCCGATGCCTCACCTCTCGTGCCGCCCTCTGACGGCGCCTCGGCCAGCGTGGCTACCGTGTCCTCACTGGCGCGACCCATCTCGGGGCCTGAAACCGACTGGGAGGGGAGGTGAACCTCCCTCTCCGCCGCTAAGTCCTCAGGCGTGGGGTCAGGATCGTCCAGTATCTTTCTCTTAGGTCCCATGGCGGCTAGGGTTTTTTACAAAAAAGAAGGGGAAATTTGAGAAGGACAAGGAGATTCACCTGGAATGGCGACAAGAACTTGAGAATGTCGTGAATGTGGCGGAAATCCTTAAGCCAGTCGTCTGAATAAGTATAGCAGACGGAAGAAAAAATCGAATTGTGGTGAAACCCGCAACTATTTATAGGTTATACGGGAAATCACCCACCATTATGGCACCTCGGGCGCGATGACCCAAAAAAGCCTACAATAATGGTGACAGAACACTCCCTTTCGCGTGAAAACCCTTCGACCGCCCAAAATTAATGGCTGGGGACATGACACGTCCCCCCAAATAGACGCGTGGGCTGACAGGCTGAAAAGGTGCGGCTCTTCATACCCTAATGGCGCATCAAATTCAAAAAACGAAGGGACGTCTGACATCCTGCTAATAAATGCACTCTTGAAGGCTGACGTCCTCGTCACCCTCAAGAGTGGGGGGCTAATGATGAGTCAAATACCATTTCACCATGCCACGTCATCGTAATCTCCCAAAAATCACAAATCCGCCAAGTATAGAATTGCCGCTCTTGAAGTCATCAAGGCCCTCGAAGAGGCACACAAGCTAGCCTCGTTCCCATAAGAAGACCCACAAAACGACAAGCTAGCTTGCAAGAGTGCCCTCGAATGGAGAGATTGCCCTCGAAGGTGCTCCCATCGAGGGCCAAATCCCTCACTTAGCCATTGTAAAGGTGGGAACTTTGACGGGACGAGTACAGCTGGAGGTTACTGGTAGGCGCAACCCACTGCCACCTACTGCATCACGTTGGTACATGGGTCCATCCCATCAGACGTGGGCGCATTAAATGCCAAGTCATAAATACAATCCTTGGTCATAATGCCCAAGATATTCATTTAATGCCGGGTATGACCCCTCATTAATGATGAGTGAGAGCAGCCACCAAAAAACTGGAAAAAGGGGGACAAAAGGCACTTATTATAGTAGCTACAGGGCTAAAAGTGACCGGATCCCACCAACCACGTCACATCAGGCTCCTCACTCTCATATAAAAGCTCCATACGGCTCTCCACTCAAGGGTAAGACATTCATTTTGCCTTGCAAACCAAGTTGATATTAGTACTGTTCATCTTCTTCTTCTTCTTGAACCTGCCACTAACTTGAGCGTCGGAGAGCCTACGCCGGGGCAAAACTGGCTTTTCTCACGTGCGCTTCTCCGTCTTTAGCAGGTGGGCCACCAGCAAATACTATCTCGGAGTGCGCAGTACTCGGACACGTGGACCAACCAAATCCGGACCGCATCAGTACCTTAGCACGGGTCAAATACTAATTTTATAAATAAACTACCTGATTCGATTATTCTAACTTGGAGATATATATATATATATATATATTAAAATTTAATTAATTAGTAATATTCATACTTATCTGAAAGAGTTTATATCTAGAAAAAATCATTTATCGATCATATACCCTGATGATCTAATTTATTTGAAAAACTGGCATTTAACCCGTATCAAGGCACGAGAAATAGATATTTTGAGTTATATATTTCATAAATTTCTATTATAAAAAATAATTCGATAAAAGTGAATTAGCTTTTTCTTTATAACATAAATCGATAAGTAAATATATTAAAAATTAATCAAGGCACGGGAAATAGATATTTTGGTTTATATATTTTCATAAATTTCTATTATAAAAATAATTTGATAAAATTGAATTAGCTTTTTTTATAACATAAATCAATAAATAAATATGTTTAAAATTGTATAATAATACATCTCAATATTAATTTTGGTATA
This sequence comes from Petrea volubilis, assembly GCA_026212405.1. Taxonomy (NCBI): domain Eukaryota; kingdom Viridiplantae; phylum Streptophyta; class Magnoliopsida; order Lamiales; family Verbenaceae; genus Petrea; species Petrea volubilis. The sequence goes on from CM047883.1 coordinate 15,879,096, forward strand.
ATTAAGGTAAGGATGTTTTTAAAAATTTGTGTAGAATCAAATGTTTTAATTATTATTAAAATAAATGATAAATAATGTAAATATTATTCTTATTATTTTACAAAATCCAAAGGAATATTATGGAATATTTCGACATTCTCTCAGACTGTGAGATTGCTGTGCACATATCGAGGGTATTTTTGTCCATTCACTCATAGTTTTTTTCCCACTTAATGCCCATGGAGATTTTGTGTTTCCATTGAATCGAATCAAAAATAAAATACACAACATTTGACAGCTGAAAAATGCAGCTCAAGCATTTTTGAAGTCAATCTAGCACAACCCACGCAAAATAGTTCCAGAAGGAGCATTTTTTCACCATGATTGATTCTCAAATCTCAATCGACATAACATAGTTCCAGGAGGAATAAAAAGGGTGGTGCAATGTTGAATGTCAATCCTCATCCAAGTTTGGGGCTTTTTTTTGTTTTTTTTTTTTGTAATTAACCCTTAAATAAATCACAAACACAAATATGCACCAAAACAAAAAAGGACAACACTATTTTGTCCGGCCCAAGCTCCCAAAATCAAGGCCCGAAATTATGAAAAATCTGTGTAGAAATAGGAAATGCCAAGTAAATTGAGGATGTTGGTTATAATGGTACGATGAAAATAGGAAGGTTGTGTTTGAAGATGAATATGTTGGCATTCTCGCTACAGTTATAGTTGAAAGAGGTTGGATAGTTTATCTTATTACTATTTCCATAAAACAGAACTACATTTGAAACACACACTAATCAAGTAGGGAATCATCATGTATTGAAGCTAATGAACCCCAACAATCTCAAACCTAGAGTGCCAATAAAGAGATCCATGAGATAAAGGAGAAAAATGATTTTGGTAGCCTACATCGTTTATCTCCTTGAATACGAATTTGATATGGGATTACAAGATGTTCCTACATCTTTTAGTCAAACCAAATTGTGTTTGAATTCTAATGCATGGATCAAAGCCATGAATGATGAGATGAAATCCATGACGGGCAATAGCATTTGGGATCTTGTCTAGTTACCATAGGGGATAAAATCCATTAGTTATAAATATAATTTCAAAACTAAACGGAATTCAAATGGTTACATCAAAAGATATAAAATATGCCAATGGATTTACTCATAAGGAAGACATTGGTTTTAAAGAGACTTTCTTGTTGGTTTAGATGAAAGACTCCTTTAAAATTGTTATGGCACATGTGGCTCATTATGATCTAGAACTGCATCAAATGGATATAAAGACAATGTTTCTCAATAGAGACATATATTGAAGAAACAATATACATAGTACAACCAGAGATCTTTGAGTCTAAAGACCCAAAACACCTATATGTAAACTGTAAAAGTCCATATATGATTTAAAGTAGGCGTTCTATTCGTGGTACCAAAAATTGATGGGGTGATGACCTTTTTTGGTTTAAGAAAAATACCTTTAATCAGTGCATATATTCTAACGTTAGTGGGAGCAAATTTATCCTCCTAGTGTTGTGTGAAGATAATAATCTACTGGCAAGCAACAATCTAGGCTTATTGCATAAAAGTATAATTAGACGCAACATGCCTATATTGATAAGGTGCTTAGTCATTTTGGCATATAAAATTGTGCAAGTTTAGTTTGCTCCAATTTCATATATGCACGAGTATGTATGCATCAGGATTTAGTATATATAGTAGGGATGTTAGGCAGATATTTTAGTAACCCAAAAATGGATCATTAAAGTGATGGGTTATGAGGTATCTATAAAGAATTAAAAATATATGCTCTTTTATCGAAAATTAAATCACTTAATGATCGTGGGGTATTTCGATTCAGTCTTTTATGGAATATCTGGATAGCAAGAGATCCATATTACATTATGTATTCACGATAGTTGGAGGAGCTATTTTGAAAATGTGTTGAGACACTAATAACTTTCTAAACTATAAAGGTTGAATGCATGATTTCCTATGAGGCATCCAATCAGTGAATATAGCTTGGATTTTTATCACTAGATTGCAAGTGATCAATGGTGGTTACACCACAAAGGATCATTTGTAATTATAAGGCATCTAAGCTATATTCAAAGCACAACTAGATTTTAGAGGAGACTAATATATAGACATTAAGTTTCTAGTTGTGAATAAATGAGTGCAGAGTATTTAGGTGTTAATAGAACATATTAGTACAAATTCAATGGTTTAAAGCTCACTAAAGCATTACTACTTAAAGTGCTACGTGATCGTGTAGCTTATATGGGTATCATAAGGATTTATGGTACGCTATGTTAGGGGGAGTTTGCTACTTGATTTCATGCTCTCTGTACATGTTTAATGATTATGTCTTGTACAGACTAAGGTTTTATAATTGATCGAATACTCTGAAATAAGGATATTGACTTTTCATTGCAGTTTTACATAAAGTATCGGAAAGTGTTAAGGGACTTTTGAGTCATAAGGTAGGACTAGTTGAAAATAAACATAGTTGAGATCACATTACATGTAATTTCCATGCTACACAGTTATACTTGATCTATGTCATTAATTTTGCTGGCATTGTGACCACTGTTCGGTTTAGTTACAAGTTATATGATGAAAGCCACTTTGATTCTAACTCAGCATAATTCATGGACCAGATTGTTTTGAAATATTTTGAGGTTGAGATGGCATGAAGTTTACGACCACTATGGTTTCGGCTATGTACAATTTTGGGAATATATGTGGACCAAGTAGGAGATTATCGAGTTTTTTTTCAATAATTTGGTGGTCTTACATGTTAATTCATTGTACATGGTCTGCTATCTCGTTAAATGAGCCCAATTGTGTGATCCATTATGAAATAAATTTAATGGGCTTATAGAAATATTACACTGAGTATTGGCCTTTCATATATGTAGAAGCTCGGTCACACTTTAATTATGTTTAATGGGCCCATAATTAAAGTGTTTGATATCAGGCATATTAGGGTATGGTCCCTAAGCCAGAATTATTAAGACTTTTTTCTTTTTTCTGCCCTATGTCAGAGATAACAGAAAAAAAATGACAGCATTCTTCTTAGCTTAGAAGATCACTAATCCTAGCATCCATTTTTCTTCCACATCTCCAATGGATATCTCTAATGGATCAAGGTTAGCAATTCATAGTAAAATATTATTTGATTATTTACTAGTGATCCTATACATAATCGATTCATAGTAATCGCATTTTATGTTTTGTATTAATATGTTTGAATCCATATCTTGTTAAAGTTTTCAATAATCACAAGGCTTGCAACTGAATTTGTTACTATTGAATGTTTTATCCGGCACCAATCTGGTTTGAGAAAAATGTGCCTTACACCTGAGTGGGAAAAGTTTAACTCCCAAAGATGAAAAGAGGCTAAAAAAGTATTTGAACTCATAATGGAAACGAAATTTTGGAAAGGCACATGAGATGTTCAAACTGTCATGGAACGACTTGTGAGGGTATTAAACTTGTCGACCAAGATAAGAGGCCGACCTTACCAATCATTTATGAAGGCAGAATAGAGCAAAACTTGCAACAAAAGAGACAATAAAAGATTGGAAGACCTATTAAGGATGTAATTAATGCTTGATGGTACAAACAATTACACCAGCACTTGCATACTGCAGGTAGAAATATATTTGCATGTATATATATATGTGGTTATATTTAGTTTGATTTTTGATAAAATTGTAAAGTTTATGTATTGCAACATATTTTTTGAACCCAGTTCTTCAATATTCTGGAACTTGTATGTACACTGATGAAGTACGACAAGGATTAAAGATTGTAATCAAGAGACTTGAGCCAACCATTGGTGCACAATCAAAAGCCCTTAATGAGGTAAGTGTTAATATTCTAGTAAGTATTTGTAAGTATTCAACTAATTGGTAACGTTAGATATGTTAGTATAATTTTTACATACTGCAATCTTTATATGACTTTTGTTACTAGATTAAATTATTCATAGACAAGGTAAGAGAGTTTGAGATTCCTCTTGCAAAAGGAGGATATACATATACATATCTTACAACCAATGAGCATTTTTCTTTTTGATTTAATTGTCAAATTTCAAGGCGATTGATCTGACGATGGCATGAGATTTAAAGGGCAATTTACACTTTGCACCCCAAAAAAAAAAAGCAAAATGAGCACTTTACATCCTTAACTAAGAAAAATAGCACAATGCACTCTAAAATTAATATAACTATTACAGATTGCACCCTCATTTATATTTAGACTAAAATACTACTAACATGATGGGCAAATTTCTCCAAAGAAAGACCCGTTTCCCTTTTCTTTTAATTTTATTTTGATAGTACGATTTATTAATTTAATTTCAAGTTGTATAGTGAAAATTAATGTATATTTGAAATTAAAAAAAATTATGCTAATTTCATTGTATTAAATGATTAATTAAATTTTTTATATTTCGTGACAAATAATGTAATGTTGCTGGATCATAGGAATACAATGTAAAAATTAATCATCAAAATTTAGGTGATTCAAGAATAACTTGTAAAATCATAATTTAAATTAATTCTAAGACTTTAGTTTTTAAATATTGAAACATGTCTTTAAAAGTATAATACATTGTATTTTTTTTTAAATTCGTCATGGGTGTAGCGTTCAAAATATATATATATATATATATATATATATATTTAAGAGGAAAAATTCCAATTTAATATAGAATGCACATAATGTTTTGATTTCATTATGTGTGTGTGTTAATTAGATATAAATTTGAATAATTAACTATTACTCTTATTCACCCATCAATATTTTTTTTACAACCCTAAAAAATTAAATGACCATTCATAGGAACTCAAATTAGGATAATTATTTCGAAGTCCATATACAGACATATATATATATATATCAATTGTACTTTTCATCCTAAATAATTGAGAAACACTTTGCACCCTAAAATATAAAAGAGATCATTTTTCTTTTTTTCTATGGACAAGTTTACCCCTTATTTTAATGGCATTTTGGCCTAAAAATGGGTGAGGGTGCAATCTGTCGTAAGTATATCAATCCGAGGGTACATTGTGCTACTTTTCTTATTTAAAAGTGCAAAGTGCTCATTTTGCTTGTTTTTGGGGTGCAAAGTGCAAATTGCCTGGGATTTAGATTTGATTGATTTAATTTGATCAACTATACTAAATGTAAATAAATAAATTTATAATTAAACCTATAATGATTATTTTGCTTTTTTAAATAAACTATTCATGGCTATGGATTTTTCGTGGCTAAATATTCGAATTTTCCGATTGCTAAATGCAAATGTCTAGCTATGGACTTTTGGGTGGCTAAATGCAAATCTAGGCATTGAATTTGCAATGGATTTTTCAATAGCCAGAAATTTGCAATTGAATTTAGCCATGCCACTTTTGACTACGGAATTTTTGCGTGGCTAAATTCATGGCTAAGTTGTTTGGCCACAAAATATGTGGCTAAACAAAATTTTTCTAGTAGGGTACAAAAAGAACAAATAATTAAAATATATAGATGTGCTGTATTGCCAAAATAAAATTTGGATATATGTTTTGTACGTATTGAAGTTTCATTTTTGTTAGATTGTGTTTATCTATCAATATGTGAAGACTTAATTTATACTAGAAAAATACTTACCAATCTTAGATGAAATTTGTTTCATTGGAAATAATATTGCCGGAATTAACTTTCAACGTTATTTTAAAGGATTGTCTATCAAAATTGTCACATGAACTACATATCTAAAATAATTCACTGCACCATTTTAATTACTTTATATATATATATATATATATATATATATTAGATTGTAGTCACTTTTGATGTCTATAAATAAGAAGGGAATCAACATTTGTTACATCATTTAAAGATTTGAAGAGCTTGCGAAATAATGATTTGAATAATGAGATATTTTGTTGATGATTAAAAAATTCAAATTTGTAAGAATTCATCATTTAATCAAAATTTTCACTTTTGGAGGCTACCTTATAAATCACATTGCACATTGCACATTGCACATTGCTATGGGTTGAAACTGGGCCATGTTCTTTGGGGAATTGCACTTAGAAAATGCGACTATGTAGGCACGATTAAAATTAGGGTTATTTCTATGGTTATTAAAAAAGTCACAAGCACACATAGTAGCATCATAACCAATAAAATTCAAAAAAAGCCCAAAGAAAATAGGAGGTATACCATCTGATTTTGGGATTGGCACAGGTACATCTGAGGAAGAGCTTTGGATATATTCTTCTCTATCGTGAAAGGCTCCATCAATGCTTCGTTTATCTTATTCGTCACTTGGGACTTCAAAAAAATAAGCACCATCCCAATCTCCACTATAGAGTTAGCCATCTCAAAAATCTTAATAAAATAGTCCATAATGATATTCTACATATTTTGTCCATCCTCTGTCGAATTACCATCCGCATTTTTGATAAGTCCACGATTTCTTCATATTTAAGCTCTTAATTGAATGAACTAATCCTACTTTATTTTATGTTCTAATATGTCTTGTGGGAATGCTGTTGTGGCTTTTTTTTTAAATAGGAACATAAGGCTTGAAATGGGAAATAGCAGCAACGTAAGCGTTCTTGTGCAAAGAGTTTCCGAATCAGCGGAGAGATAGAGTAAAAATAAAAAGCAAGGTCTGCAATATTGTGTTAAAAAATAATGCGAACCTGCATAAACTGGCGACCAAGGAATTTTAGAATCATACTCCAAATAAGATTTTAGGTTAATTAAGTTTTTTGAAATGTTTTTAAGAGAAAAATACGTAGCAGCTTAGGCACACTATTTTTCACACTCTTTTCTAGCTTTCTTTATTTTTCAGCCTATGTTTAATTTTCTCTGGGGAATTATTATTGACACTCCAAAATTATTATTGGCACTCTATTTTTATTTTTTGTATTAAAAATTTGACTAAATTGCCATTCATCTTTAGAACACTATTTTTATTAAGTTCAACAGCATAACCTTTTCTTTATTGTTAATCATTTTCACATTTTGGTTATAAAAAACATATGAGATCACAATATTAATGTAAACTCTTTAATTTTTTTGTTTATTCTTTTTTTTGTCCCACTTAATGCAAAATATATTTTACCGACAAAAAACTTCAAGTCATACACGAAACTTTGAGGATATATATGAAATAATGAAATAAAAGAAAATAAGATAAATATATAAAAAACTTGGGTGATAAAAAAGTGAATGATATTGTATAATTCTACTGATATTCAAATATATAAAATATTAGGTAAAAAGAAATAAATTGTATACTCGTACTAATTATATTCCTCCTCAACATTATCTAACTTCAAATAAACAAATAATAATAATAATAATAATAATAATAATAATAATAATATACGAAACTATGAAATAAAACAAAATAAGATAAATATATAACAAAGTTGGGTGATTAAAAAAAAACAAACGATATTGTATAATTCCACTGATATTCAGATATATAAAATATTAGGTAAAAAGAAATAAATTGTATACCTCCATTAATTCTATTTCTCCTCAACATTATCTAACTTCAAATAAACAAAAAGTCTTGCAAAATAATAATAATAATTATAATAATAATAATAATTAAAAACAAGAAAAAGCAAATAAAGATTTCATGACTTACAATCTTTAAGGCATGATATCTTATTCAAAGTTTGCATCAACTTGTTTGCTCCATATATTATTTCTACATATATATATATATATATATATATATATATAAATATCAGTATTAGTATAACAATTTGCACATCAAGGGAAAAATTATATTACATAAATGTATGTATGTTGAAATTAAAGTGTGAGTAAAAAACTTAATGAAATTATATAAAAAGTATGAAAAAGAACTAAATACATTGTCACTATTAGATGGGTTGTAAGAAGGTAGATATCTCAAATTTGCTTGGTACTTTTGGTATTTACAAGCTTTATTTTCTCCTCTAACTGAAAGATCATTGCTAAATCTTCTAAAATATTAGTCGTCACCATATTCAAGTAACTAAAATTAATATGACAAAGAAAAGTAGAAAAATATAATGTAAAATATGGGCAAAATATTGCACAAAAGACAACAATATTAGAATTTTTTTTCAGGTCACCATCAAAATAAGAAATTGAATAATAATTTTGAAGTTATCATCAACAAAGCTAAAAAGAAGATGGCGAATAATAGTGTTCTTGAATGCATAAAAGTAAATAATAAACTATTAGAGTTTTTTATCCAATAAATTAAATGAAATTAATATTTAAAAATTAAAAGGCTATATTGGCCAATTGATAAAACTATAAAATGAGAGGGAGCGCCAATAACAATGTTGAAGTGCCAATAACAATTTCCATTTCTCTCTCAAGCTGCACTCATACAACAAAATAATATTGGACAAAAAGGAAGGGAATATTTGTCCTAAAATAAATTTCTCTCCTCTTTATCTTTTGTTATTATCAGTATGATAGAGACTTTTTATTTTGATTTTATTTTCACAAACATATCTGGTTAAATGGGTTATTCTGGGATTATGATTGAACCCAATATGTGATTTTGTGATAATTTGCCATATTTTCGTAATTGCACATTTTTGACTTTGATTATTCAATTTGGTTTGATTAATTGCAATTGATTGACCATTAATTGTTTGTTAGGAATCATGTTTAAGCCATGGCGAAGGAAATATAGAAATACAAAAATAAACCGAACAATGCATGTTCAATTTAATGTTTGGGAGCAATTGATTAGCTTGTACGATAAGCATATACCTTGAGGCCTTGTATAACACTACATGCAATGTTAATACATTATTGATTAATTGCTAGCCTTAGACATGTAGGATAGCGGTCACTAATAACATGTTTGGGAGAATTTCAATAGAAACCTACAAATAAATTAGTTCTCTAGGCTATAAAAATCACTTGTAGAATTATAAGAATTGTGGTAGGTTGAATTAGAGGGGCATGTCCGGGGATGTTATAGTGTTAGGCTTTATTTTATCAATACATTAAATGCATTTATGTATGTGTTTTGATTTTAATTTCATTTGCTCAATTTAAATTTTTGTACACCATCATTGAGTTTAGAACAAGTGCTAAAGGTTTAATTTTAATACTTAGTTGACAATAATTTACAAGTCTTAGTGGGATTCGTTGACTCTCTACTCACTCTATATTACTTGTTGGCATGTGTGTACTTGTGTATTTGGAAAATTCACAATAATATTTTAACGGACTGAAACATTTAGTCCTTAGCCATTTGGATGCCACCTCATGAAAATATGTTGTGTTGCAATCAACTTCCAACAACCATTGAACCTTACAATGCTGCTTCTAGGCAATTTCACCCCTCAACCAAAGTTCCCCCAACTCCTAAAAGCTTATTTTCCATGGCCTTTGATTCATCCGACAAACATCCGACCTAGAGTCTATCGATATGTTTTGAAAGGTATGCTAGTTTTGTTCACGGGTTGCCAAACTGGTATTGACTCCAATCTCCAAACCCTTCCCCACACTGTCTAATATTCTGTTGGACAATTTCCATTGGGTTTCTCCCCACGCTACACTCCACGTGTTTTGTGCCACATTTAGTTAATCCTTCAACCTCAACTAGTTAGCCTCAAAAATGGTAAGGTTTAGCCCGCCTTCTAAGCTCTACGGGACTGTCCAAGCACAATATTGTAAGCATGTTCTCTAAATAAAACGAGGATAGATGGATCACACGAGTCTCGGAAAATAAATTCATCTAGCTCAGAGTAGCACACTATCTCTCACATTCCTCCGTCGCTGTAAATGGTGATGTTTGGTTATTGGGCCACGTAATCAACTCAGTTAGAGTAAAAACAAAATCCCTTGTCATATTAATTGAAATATTCTATTGTTGTAGTGCATAATAAGATGATAAATTTGAATATATCATCTTGCACTCCCTGCAATAAATTGTGGCAAATATAGGAAATTGACAATATCTAAAGTCAAGCATTTTCATTTAATAAATTGGGTCAATTCCATTTTTTTTTTTTTTTTGCCTTTTTTGCTTTTGTTTTTGATAAGTAATTGGTTGGATCCTTTAATATTGTCGATGCATGAGCTCTTATATAAACTTGGTTTTAAGGGCTCCTCCATCACAACTTTTTTATATTTATGTCGTTTCATAGGATAGAAAGTTGGGATCTTCAATGGCGAAACTTCTGAATTCAATTTTGTTAGTTAACTTGGTTGCGGTTCTCACAAGAGGTATCGAAGTTTTTATCTTAATTCAGATATCACTATTTAATTAGTGTAAAAATAATTATGAAATCAATATACTATATGAAATTTAGAAATTATTGTCTAGCTCTGCAAGCATAAAGTTTTGGACTTAAATCTAAATAAATGTGTGGATATTAGTTTCACTTTTTATATAAGTATGCTGAATCATTATTTTTTGAATAAATAAAATTTTTATAATTTCAGAGCTACTAATTATTATATTCTCTATGCAGATTGCTTGGCTCATCAAGGTGCTGGAAGTAAAATTTGTTTCATTTGCAATCAGATTTGTAACTTAGAATTTAAATCCGAAAAGTGCCGTCCCAACATAGTTGATTCATGCGCTGGACCATGTAAACAAGTTCTTTCTGTTCCAAAAACTTATATCAGAAGTCAGTGTAGTCCTAGCCCCTCAAACACAGCTAATATTTTTAAATGCGTATATATGATGTTAATTATCATAAAATGAGTTGAATAAAATGAGAGAGAAATTCACACATTTACATCAATTGAAATATGAAAACAATTAAAAGATCCTCTTACTATTATATAGTATAGATATAGTTGAATATATTATTTTTAAAATTAAATCACAAATTAAAAGAAAATAATAATTAAGGGTTATTTAGATCCAAATATCAAAACGAGTGATTTCCCTACATTAACGAAAATACTTAAAAAATTAGGAATACTAAAGTGTCCATTAATATCCCATTTAGTGACCAACAACCAATGATAATTTTTTTAATTAAAAATTTGAAATATCTCACATATCCATATACGTATGCATGCTTATAATGAAGCATTTAAGGTTTTTAATTTATAGAATGTATAAGATTTATACTTTTCACATGCACATGTCCATATACATATACATACCTTACAATCAATGAGCATTTTCTTTTTGATTTAACTGTCAAATTTCAAAGCTATTCATCTGACGATGGCAAGAGATTTAGATTTGATAGATTTAATTTGGTCAACTGTACTAAATGTAAATAAATAAATTGATAATTTAGCCTATAATGAATATTTTATTTTTTAAATAAACTTTTCATGCCCATGGATTTTCCATGGGTAAGTATTCGAATTTTTCGGTAGCTAAATCCAAAATTTTTGTCACACACTTTTGGGTGGCTAAATGCAAATTTAGGCATGGAATTAACTATGAATTTTTCCGTCACTAGAAATTCATGGCTAAATTTAGCCATGCCACTTTTGACTACGAAATTTTTGCGTACCTAAGTCTGTGACTAAGTTGTTTAGCGACGAATTTTCCCCAAAATCTGTGGCTAAACAACATTTTTCTAGTAGGGTATAAAAATAACAAATAAATAGAATATATATAGATGTACTGTATTGCTAAATTAATATTTTGGATTGATGTTCCGTACGTATTGAAGTATCATATTTGTTAGATATTGTTAATTCATCAATACGCGAAGATCCTTAAAATACTACAAAAATAGTTACCAATCTTAGGTGGAAGTTTTTTCATTGAAAACAATATCGTCGGAAACAACTTTCAACGTTAGTTTAAAGGATTGCCCATCAAAATTGCCACATAAACTAATTTGAAATGAGTAAGACTAACTTATCCACATGATTGTCACATAGACTACATTACTTAAAACAATTTATTGCACCCGTTTTCATTATATATATATATATATATATATAAGATTGTAGTCGCTTTTGATGTCTATAAATAAGATGAGAATCAACATTTGTTACGAAGAGAGAGACATCATTTAAAGATTTGATGAGCTTACGAAATAATGATTTGAGCAAAGAGATATTTTTTGATCATTAAGAAATTCAAATTTTTAAAAAATTTACGATTTAATCAAAATTTTCTATTTTGGAGGCTAACTTATAAATCACATTACACAATGCTATGGGCCGAAACTAAGTCACAGTCTTTGGGGAATTGCACCTAGAAACTAGGTTTACATTGGTACAATTAAAATCAGGGTTATTTCTACAGTTATTAAAAAAATAAACACATAGTAACATCATAACCAATGGCACAAAGGCTCCATCAATGCTCTGTTCATCTTAGGTGTCACTTGGGACTTCACTGAAACAAGCACCATCGCAATCTCCTCCACTGTAGGGTAATTAACAATCTCAAAAATCTTAATAAAATAGTCCATAACGATATTCTACATATTTTGTTCATCCTCCGTCGAGTTACCATCCGCATCCTTGATAAGTCCACAATTTCTTCATATTTATGCTCTTAATTGAATGTAATAATCTAATTTTTTTTAATGTTCTAATATGTCTGGTGAGGATTTTATGTGGTTTTTGTTGTTTAGGAAAATAAAAGCTTGAAATGGGAAAGACCAACAAAGTATGCATTCTTGCGTAAGGAGTTTGTGAATCAGTGCAGAGATAGAGTAAAAGAAACAGCAAGGTTTGAGATCCGGTGCTGAAAAATTTGCAAACCTGCATAAACTGGAGACCAAAGATTTTTAGAATCCTACTCTGAACAGGATTTTAGGTCAAATTAAGTTTTTTGAAATGTTTTTAAGGGAAAAGTACGCAACGACTTAGACACACTATTTTTCACACTCTTTTTCTAGCTTTCTTAAATTTTTAGCCTATGTTTGATTTTCTCTCTCATGCTGTAATCATAGAACAATATAATATTGGACAAAAAAGGAAGGGAATACTTGGCCGAAAATAAATTCTCTCTCCCCTTTATCTTTTGTTCTTATTAGTACGATGGAGACTTTGTATTTTGGTTTTATTTTCACAAACATATCTAGCTAAATAGTTTGTCCTGGGATTATGATTGAACCGAGTATGTGATTTTGTGATAATTTTCCATCATTTTGTAAATCTATGTTTTTGACTTTGATTGTTCAATTTGGTTTGATTCATTACAATTGATTGACTACTAATTGTTCGTTAGGAATCATGTTTGTGCTGTGACGAAGGAAATCTAGAAATCAAAAAATAAACTGAGCAATGCATGTTCGATTTAATGTTTGCGAGAAATTGATTAGTTTGTGGGATAAGCATATACCACAAGGCCTTGTATAACCCTACAAGTAATGTTAATGCGTTATTGATTAATTGCTAGAATCAGACATATAGGATAACTGTTATTGATAACATGTTTTGGGGAATTTCAACAGAAACCCACAAATAAATTTATTCTCTACGCTATTAGATTCACTCGTAGGATTGTAAGAATTGTGGAAGCTAGGTTGAAGTAGAGGAGCGTATTGAGGACGTTATAATTCGTGGTTTTATTTTATTGATACATTAAATTGCGTTTATTTACGTGTTTCGATTTAAATTTCATTTGCCCGATTTAAATTTTTTCCCAACATTATTGAGTTTAGAACAAGAGTTGAAGGTTTTTTTTTCAGTACTTAACACTAGTTTACAAGTTTCAGTGGGATTCGACCCTCTACTCACTCTATATTACTTGTTGGCATGCGCGCACATGTGTGTCTGGAAAATCCCCATTAATATTGGAACCGATTGATACAATTAATCCTGAACCACCTGGACGCCACTCGTGAAAATTATTTGTGAAATTATTTATAGGCTTGAATCATGCTTCTTTGATAAAGTTGGCAATGACATATCACGTATCACTTAAACATTAAACATAGGTTGGAGGCTGAGCGTTAGCGTCAGTCCACCACAGGTCTTGGCAAAGAGACCAATGCCTGTTTTGTCCCATTAACTACTATATTTTCTTCTTTATGCATGGAAGAAACATGCCTATACAAATTTCCAAGTAGTTCACTGATGGCATAAAAGATATTAGGCATGGGACAATACCAAAATATTTTATTTTTAAAGGTGATATTAGTCCATACATTCTTATAACAAATTTTACTTAGGATTAGGCTTCGTCATGTTGGTGCTAATTATGTGATGAGTAAATTGCATTTTTCTTATAATTAATATACATTATAAGTAAATAACTAATCATACAATAAGTGTGGCCATATGACTTAGTCGGTGCAACAAAACTTGATTTAAGCAAGAATTCACTACAAGAAAATGAGTAAATTTGTGACAATATAACAAGTGATAATGAAAAAGTTTTCACTACTCATAGACATTTAGTGACAACAAATTTATGTTGTCGAAAAATATAATTTGCGCAATAGCAATGATGATAACATAGTGCAAAATTGACTATTGTGACACACCTATTGTGATAATTTAATGACAATGGAATCTTGGCACAAAATCATAATGATAATTTTTGTTGTCATTTTACGTTTGTTATTAATTGTGAATGGTGACAATAAAATATTAATATTTGTTACCATTGAGTGATATTGTAATAACATAAAAGTTGTTGTCACAAGAAAAATTCAATTAATGACAAAATAGAAGATATTGTCACTTAATATAATTATTAGTGATAACTTTTATACTACTACTTTTAAATCTTGCTAATAATATTACTTTTCCTTATAGTGATTTTCCATCCTAATGTCCCCTACCCATACATAGCCCTGGAATATATCGCTTACATTTTAGTATCTAATAGTAAAATCGTATGGATCGCGTCACGTTATTATTGGATCGACCCCACTTTAAACACGGCATTATTTTAATGATTTGGTTTGGAAATATCAAAATTTCTCACATGGATCTGAAATCAAAATTATTGAACCAAAACAACCAATGTAGGCATGTATATGCAGTGAAACTCTTTAATGGATCAACTACAATAGACTCGTTCCATTCGACACCCATATGTTGGAAGGAGATTTATGACCTACTGTAGAATTTAACCTTCATGGTGAAATTCTAGGTTAGACCTAGCTATAGTATGGTAGAATCAGTATTAATCATGCATGGGTAAAGAGCATTACATTTACATATAATTTTTGTATATTTTAGAGAGAATGACTAGTCAGCATGACATACGCAAAATTATTGCCGTATAATTTGTTGGATTTAACCAACCTAGTTTAGGCAAGATTTTTCCGCCCTTCTGCTAGAGGAAAGCATTTTATTTTCATTCAACTGAAAACTGCATACACAAGTCTACAATATAAATACTTATCCTTTTCTTTTTGACAAAGAAACAACTTATCTTTGAAAAGGAAAGAAGAAAAAAAAAAGAAAATGAAATTGAGTTTGTGTCCATAGGACAGTCACCAGGAGACGGGAATGATGGTAGCGGCTGTAGCGTCGGAATAGGACTACCCCACACTCAGGGATGGAGTTAGAAATTATGATTTTGGGTGGTGGGAGGGAGCGAAGTCAAATTTCTATGAAATACTGAAGGGATTTTTATAATTTGAGGGGGGTGGGGGTGGGGGGCGAAGTTCAAAATTTTTACAAAAATGCATATAACTTTTAGTTCAATATGAACTTGAGGGGGAGGGGACCCCACCTCTAGCCTCCCCTTGGCTCTATCCCTGAAACACCCATTAACGGTTATTAGTGTTGGGATTACAATTGGACTTTGGCGATCGTTGATATCCAAGGCCTTCGTCATCAGTAAGCTTTCTCGCAGCCACCTTTCATTGCCAGAAATTAGTCGGATTTTGGGACGAATAACTTGTAACTAAGTATTTGAAATCTTGTACTAGCTTCTTGGCCATGACAAATGAATTAGTTTGATGAATAAAACCGGCTTTGTGCATAAACAAGCACTACAAGAAAACACAAGAATTTCGACATATTTTTCAGAGAGAAAGTTATATTTTCAATTTTCGATGGAAATCCCGCCGAAAAAACAATTCTTTTTTTAAAAAAAAAAGAAAAAAAACACTGAAAAAAATATATAATAATTATTCTTTTACTTCGACGCAATTTCGGCCGAAAATATTTGCAAAAAGATAGATTTTTTTATTTATGTT
The DNA here is from genome assembly GCA_026212405.1 of Petrea volubilis. Classification (NCBI taxonomy): domain Eukaryota; kingdom Viridiplantae; phylum Streptophyta; class Magnoliopsida; order Lamiales; family Verbenaceae; genus Petrea; species Petrea volubilis. The sequence goes on from CM047883.1 coordinate 15,895,207, forward strand.
TTCAGCGGAATTTTGGCCGAAAGTCCGCCGAAAAGTTTGGCGTAATTTTGGCGGCACGTTTGATGCGTATTTTCCGTCAAATTTTCGGCGGATTGTATTTCGTCAAAATTCCGCATAAAATTTTCGGTGGAATTTTCCGTGGAAAAAGCCGCATTTTCTTGTAGTGAAGAAAACAAGACACAAAATATGCATTCTCTTATTCATTGAGGCAGGTAATTAAGTAGTTCCTAGACCTATTAACTGTTCTTTGCTCCGACTACACATTTGTGTTGGAAACATGTATATATATATATATAGAGAGAGAGAGAGAGAGAGAGAGAGAGAGAGAGCGAGAATTGATTAATGAGTAAAATGCAATTTTCACCATTGTGTTATGCGTAACTACCAAACAAAAAAAAATATTATGTGATAAAAAAATTAACATAAAAAACCTTATATTTTTCAAAAGTAGCTCACCACCCCTTAGGGCTGACTTTTAGTAAAACAAAGAAAAAAGGACAGTTTTACGCCTCATTTTATATTTCAATATATTAACTCAAATTTATAAATACATGTATACATAATGTATATACACAAAAGAAATTACAGATACATCACAAACAAAAAAGTTATAAAAATATGTATTAGAAACAATTATACATATATACACAAACAGTTACATTTATATATACACAAAAATATACGTAATATATATATATATATTAACCTAGTGCAACTCGCCGCCGCCGCATTCCACCGCCATAGCTAGAGATCGAAAGAAAGAGATTGACAAAGAGAGAAATAGAGAGAGAGAGAAAGTGAGGGACAACGAGAGAAATTGAGAGAGAGAGACAGAGAGAAAGAGACCGAGAGGGATAGGGAGAGAGATAGAAAGAGGGAGAGGGATAGAGATAGAGATGGAGATGGAGGCGGAAATGGAGAGTGAGAGGGTAAAGAAGGAGACGGAGAGGGGGACAGCAAAAGAAAGACAAATCAACATTTTGGGAGGTGGCGATCGTGCGAGGAGTGGTGGTGGAAGGAGGGGCTATCGATGCAGGGAGTAGAGAAAGGAGGGGGCTTGTTGGGGCTGGGGGCGGCGGCGGGTGGTGGCGGCTAGGGTTTATGGGGTTGAAGAAGATGAATATTTTAGGGGGTGGGCGTGGGAAGGTTGAGTTATTTTTGATAATTTTTAAATGAAAATGATAAAAAATAAATAACAAAAAATTATAAGAGTAAAAAGATCATTTTAATAGTTGAAATGCAATAATTTTTATAGTCAACGCTTGTATAATACATGAGGGATTTTTTTTTGGCAACTTTTATATAACATAAGTTTTTTTATGTTAATTTTTTTTTCGTAAATTTTTTTGCTAGTTGGATATAACTAGGGCTGTAAACGAATTTTATATAGAGCGGTTACGCAGTATTCGAATCTGTATTCAATTAAGTTTTTCGATATCCGTTTCTATATCCGAATCAGATGGATATTTAAAACCTCATATCCAAATTCTAATCCGACGGATATTTTTCGAATTCGGATATATCCATATCCGTTCATTATTTCTGAAAATCAAACAAAATTATGGATATCTGGATATCCAAATATCTGTTTCCGCTTACAATTATCCAAATATTCGATTGAATATCCGAATTTGCTTATCCGAATATCCAAATTTGTTCATAAAAGTAAAAAAATAAAATAAAACTTATATAACTTATCTAATTGAAATTTTTGTATATATATATATAAATATATCATGTGCTCATTAATATAAATAAAGTTAATATATTTACTTATATTTTTATTTCTTTGTAAATTATAAAGATATGAGTCAATTAAATTTGTTTTCTATCTATTTTATTTATAAGAAGAGACTAGCATACACACACACACACACACACACACATTACTATTGTTGTTGTTGTTGTTGCTGCTACTACTACTATTACTAATGATAATAATAATACTATTTTAAAAGTATTTATGGGATACATATATTGGATATAATTAAATAAATATTTTCGACGCATACACATTCGGATCAGATATTAAATGGAGCGGATATGTAATTACCATATCCGTATCCATTTATTATTCGGATACTTATAATCGGACACAGACAATCTCTGGTTAATATGGATATAGATAATATATACTATAAACGAATATGAATGTGGACGGTAAATACTTTTCGGTTACCCATTTACAACCCTAGATATAACACAGGGGTATAAATTACATTTTGTCCATTGATTAATTGATGTAGGACAAGAAGTTTAGTAGTTTTAGTTTAAATATTTTATAAGTGCCTTTTAGCTTAGTATGTTACTTTCAAGCCAAGTTTAATGTTTTCTATTTTATTTTGAAAACAATTATATCTTGTTTCAACTAGGATTAGTTTAATATTATTTATTTTATTTTGGAAACAGTCCTTTTATGTTTCAAGTAGGATTAATGTCTAGTTATTTAAATAATTGTTAAGCTTTATTAGTTTCAAAACTCATATAGAATCAACTACGCTTTGTTTTCTTTATTCTAAGTTCTCTCAAATTCTTGAAGTTTTGAAGATGAGTTCTTCAAACCTATAGAAATATTAGGGGTTTGGGCCTAACTCAACCCCAAAAGTTAGCTTGTGAAGTAAGGATTGTCTAAGCTTTTATAAGGTAAACCACATCTCAATTTTTATTCAATGTTGGACAGTTAACATGCTTCCCTCACGCCCAGGCCCGAATACATGGGAAATAACCTATAGCGTGAAAGTAGCATAGTGGAGAGCCCACTTAATAACACAGTACCTAGCAGGCTTTGATACCATGTAGAAATATTAGGAGCTTGAGCCTAACTCAACCCTAAAAACCAGCTTTTGAAGTAAGGATTGTCCAAGCCTTTATAAGGTAGATCATATCTGAATTGTTATTTGATGTGGGATAGTTAACAAAATCCTTCAAAATTCATAGCTTTCGCTCCGTCATTAGTTGGTGCCATTCATGCGATCACAAGCGAGTTGCCAGTCCTCCCACTCATGAAAGACCGACTAAGTCTAACCCTTGGCTCTACTTGAAGAAGAATTCGACAATTATATTAATTTATTACGTTTCGACCTTGACTAACCTCAATTTCATAAATGGGCTTCACTGATATGCCAATGTAAATGTGGAATATTTTTAATTGTTACTTATAATTTTAACAAAATATAAATTTCTGTATCTATTAAAATATTCTCAACTCATACCTAAATGCATAAAAGAATTTCCGGCAAGTTTAGTTCAGTGGTAAGGACAATTATTGTCCGAGGTGCAGGGATTGAATTTCTTGTTTACGGAATACATACTTATACTCCGATTTGATTCCTAGCTAGCACCCACGTTTCCAAGTATTGTTTTCTTATTGTTGTTGTTTCTTATGTTTATTATTTTTTGGATAATAAATTGTTTTCCATATGTTAAAATGAAAAAAAGGCTTTGGCAAGAAGCTTCTTATAATAATTAGATGTGCTCTGTTCTGTTTTATTGAGCCCTACTGACTGAGCTGACAAGCTATTTGGGCTGTGAGACTACGTTTGAGTTCCATAAAACTAGTTTAAACTACACTATAATTTTACAAGTTTGATCTTAAAAATTGAAAAAAAAATAAAAAATAGCGGGAACAAGTGCTTCTTTTGTCATTTAACAATTATATAGTGGGTAATGCAAACTAATCAAGCGATGGAAACAACAATGATATTTTGAGTTCTAACAATTAATTGAGGGTAGTACAATAAACCAAACCAGCAACTTTATCTGGGTTTACATCATGTAATTTTTAATACCAGCCAGTGATGGAGCCGGGGGTGGGGGGCTAGTGGTGGTGGTGGCCCTCCCTCAATTTTTTAAAAATCCATTTTTTTGTATATATATTTTTTAGAATTTCAAAATTTCGTCTCCTCCCAATATAAAATTTGACTTTTATATAAGTTATATAATAAAAAAATTAATTTTCTCTACTCTATTTTATTTTTGGTTATTTATTTTTACCTAATCTCATTTACCATAATAATTAAATTCTCTCTCTTTCTCTTTCCTCTCTTTTTCCTTATTCTTTTCAAATTAAAATATTAAAAATTCTATTAGATTTTACTTCCCTCTTCCATCCCAGTAAAACATCAGATTTTTTCTTCTCTAACAAACCCTACAATGTTCAACTTTTTCTTCGAAAACATTGTACAAAAGGTATTGTGCACTAATTTTAAAATTTATACATTTATTTATTATTTTTTTTTGTAATTGATTTTTGTGTAGAGATTTGAATATTAGGATTGTTGATATGAATCTTGATAGTTGTTCAATATTAAACTTAATGAGTCTTGATGTTTATTTGTTGGGTTATTGAACTTGAATGAATCTTACTAGTTTGACACTTCATATATAATTGAGAGTGATTTTTGGGGAATGTGATGAGGAGTGAAAAAAAGATATTTTTTGAGCTTTGAATATATTTTTTGATTGTGAGAACAAAGAAAGAGAAAAAAAAAATCTATTTTAATACTTTTTGAGTTTTGATTGTATGTTATTATGTGGCATTATGTCAAATTTATTTATTATTGTTAAAAAATTCTTTGTTAGGTATTTTTTTAAAATCAATTAATTGTCTACTATATTTGCTTCTTTTGAAACAAAGAATAACTTGTTATATTTTTTAGTATCATTTTTTATATACTGTTTTGATTGTAACACTTTTTTGTTTTTTATTGTAATACTTCTAATTGGTCGTACTCATATAAATATGATAACTTTTTTTATTTTATATGTTAATATTATATATAACCCTTATATTTGTTCATTTTAATAAGTAATGATCGATCTCAAAAACATTTTGCCTCTCTCAATTAAATTCATGATTTTGTCCCTGACATCATTACATACAATTGTATAAAATTGGAAAGCAAATGCAATAAAGTATGTGGCTTTAAATGTGATGCTAAGGGAGAGGACGAAAATGTCAAATAAGTTTTAACTAATAAATGTCTATTATATTTGAAGTAAAATAAAGTAAAACTTAAACTATTTGTTGCACAATGCATTATTATTTATTTAAGTTACTTGATTGAAGTGATTTTCTTTCACGATAATAGAATATTTTTACTGTACATAATTTTAACGTATAAGTCACCATACATTAATTATAAAAAATATCTATCTATCTATCTATCTATATGTGTATATATATTCAGAACCCTTAAACCCATCTAAGTAAACATCACTTATCAGCATACTTGGATAGTCTCATTATATTTTATTGGGGCACGAGTGAAATTATAATATTTTAATTTTAATTTTAATTTTTAATTTACATAACTATATCATTATTCATAATTATCCAAAAGAACTCAACACTTATATAAAATTTAAGATAAGATTGTTACATTTTAATTCAAATCAAATTATAAAACTATTTTTTTATATTTTCCTAATTACAATATTTATCAATTACTTTAATTTTAAATTATTAGAATAATATATCACTTATGTTTGCATATTTATTTAAAAAAAATCAATGAAAATTATATCAAAATCTAATATTGAAATTGAATATATTATATTATCAATTGAATTTTTGAATATACTAATTTATCTATTATTTTTCTATAATTTAATTTTATAAATTTATTTTTGAAAACATTAATTAATTTATTTTTATCTAATAAAGTTTATTATAATATATAAATAAAAGTATTACGTGCCTTAGCACGGGTCAAATACTAGTTTTATAAAGAAAAATACCTGATTCGGTTATTCTAACTTGGATATATTAAAATTTAATTAAATAGTAATATTCATACTTATCTGAAAGAGTTTATAGTATTGATTCAACAATATCTAGAGAAAATCATTTATTGATCATATACCCTTATCATCTAATTTATTTGAAAAACTAGCATTTAACCCTATGTCAAGGCACGGGAAATAGATATCTTGATTTATATATTTTCATAAATTTCTATTATAAAAACTAATTTGATAAAAATGAATTAGCTGTCTTATAACATAAATCGATAAATAAATATATTAAAAATTGTATAATAATACATCTCAATATTAATTTTGCTATAATTAAGGCAAGGATGTTTTAAAAAAATTATGTACAATCAAAAATTTTAATTATTATTAAAGTAAATGATAAATATTGTAAATAAAATATTAATCTTATTATTTTATTTGAATTAAAATTTAATCCATCTTATATTAAATACTTGGTAATTGTCAGATTCTTTTGGATAAACATGAATCACAAATATACTCATTTAAATTCATATAAAAATTTGAATTTAATAAATGGGAAAATATAATTAAATGAGACTATCCACATGTGCGCTTATTTGAATAGTTTCAGGATTTTTTGAATATATATATATATATATATATATATATATATGCTATAGTCTTACAAATATCACCTAGCCGTTAGTCAGAGCTTATTTAATTCTCACCATTGGGAAAGTTAAAAGTTTTAGTTATATATATAGATTAATTCCGACTAAAACTTTTAAGTTTCCCAATCGTGAGAATTAAACAAGATCTAACTTACGGCCAGGTGATATTTGTAAGACTATAGCAAATTTTAAGGGTAATAATGCAATTACCCCCTCAGTGGTGTGGTATAATCACAAATTAATCCCTCTTGTTTTAAAAATTATAAATACTTCCTTGAAATTTATGACTTTATTATGAACATTAATATAGATGTTCAAAAGATAACTTTCCAACAACTATAATAGGCAACCCACTCACTAAGAGATGCGCCTCATCTAGTTTGAAAAATTCTCTCGATCAATTTTGTTAGTCCACCAATTTTCACAAAATAACATCACTTTATACTACCACAATACCCATGGGGCATCACCATCTATGATCGGATACCATCACTACCTTTTTTTTTCAAATTGAATTTATATATAACTTGTACATTTTGAACTTTTCAAGACCATTTGAATTCCATGTCAAAACTCATCCAAAAACAATAGGAAATACAACTCGCAATTATATCACACCTTAATGAATGATAAATGTTGTTAAATCGATACATACCTTACGGGACATTTCTAATGTTTAAAACCATAGAAACTAATTTGTAATTTCACTTTATTTTAAGGAATGTAAACGTAATTTGTCCTTTAAATAAATAAAAGTACGTGCATGAGGCTCTCACCATCCAATATCATGAACTTGGATTGAATCATTGGGTTTCGGTGGCGGTGGAGAGAGAAGTTTAACTTTAAGAAGCCTTCTCGCGGCCACCATCGGTTGGAAAGACAGGATCTTCGGGACTCCCGTTCCCGTTTTGGCCCAATAAAACGCCTGATAAATCAGCGGCACAGCCATTGAAACGCCGCATTAGTCCTATCGCCGTTATAGACTGGAACAACAAAATGGAGGCCGTCGTTCCGATTCCATTCCAGGCATACCGACCATTATAATGGCGTTCCGGCGAACCATGTTCGATAGTTTTACTTGTATTCATGTACTTGAAATCTTCTTCGAGCCTCCTTGCAACGACAAATGAGCTGGTTTTGCTTACCCAGTAACTGCTCATGAAAGCCAATTCATGCATGATCAACAAGAAGAAAATGAACAAAATGCGCATTCGCTTGTTCATTGAGGTTAATTGTTCTGCGATGCTACTAGGTATATATTTGCGCTAGGTAGCTCTATAAGTATTGAAAGTATAATTGTTTGATATATATATATATATATATATATATATATAATATTAATAAAGTATCAACCCCCTTAAACAACTATTTATATTTTTGACTTCACATGGCAAATGTCTCTCGCTTCTCTCGTTTTATTCTCCACTCAACGTTTTTCCTTTACTTTTTTAATCATATAATCTTGTTTTATTTTAAATTATTTCATGTATTACTTGTTTAATAAATTATTGAAAAGAATTAATAATATGAATAAATTTAATAAATATTTATAGTTTTATAATATCAAAATTTAAATACATAATAAAATTATATCGTATTTTTATTCTGCACATGCATGGATTTTGACCACCTGACCGCTAGCACATATTAAACGTGGCCATGATTCACAAGGGTGTTTGGACAACATGAACCGCAATTTTTGATTATAACAAAAAGTAATTTGATTTGTTACTTTCCATTCTCCATAGGGAAATTGATGAATTGCAGTCATTAGTCTGATGACTCGCGAGTCGTTGGTCCGCTCACTCTTAAAACACGACTCTAATGTAAGACAAATTCCATGATTATTCATGAAGAAATTGGAGTCCTCATATGTGGACCAGGATCGTGTTTTTGACCTTGAATAAACGCATTTTAGGATTCTTTTGTGTGGACAATTTCTTGCCAGATGTGCATTCGTGTTTCAAGTAGTATAGAGTAATGTTTGTTTTAAAGTTATTTCCGCATGAAGATTATGCTATTTCGGAGACCACTAGCTGAAAATGCCATAACTCTGCCCATAAAAGTGGAATTTTTAAGAATTTCTTATCCTGCAAAGTAGTGCCATGCCTGCATAATGTCGCTAATCCTTAAGTTGATGTGCATGTTTTACGAAACTTGCCAACGTCTAATCAGATAATAGGAAGGACCAACGTAAAAAAAAATAAAATTCTTGAGGGGCAGAAATGTAAGTGCACGGGGTTTTAAACCAATACCATCTCAAATCAAATGAAGTAATATTTTTTTAATTTTTTTTTCTTTTGGGAAGTTAGGCAAACAACAATCGAGGCATTTGATTTCCATCATTAACTAATTGCATGTTTTCGTGGGATTGACGAGTATATATGTGCAACTATGTGCAGGGACGGAGTTAGGAATTTGATTGAAGGGGTACAAAATATTTTTTTGAGATCATTAGTTATTAAAAGGTATAACTATAAGGGTTATATATAATACGAATATATAAAATAACAAAAATTATCATATTTATGTGTGTACGACGAATTAAAAGTTTTACAATAAAAAAAAAGTGATACAATAAAAAACAATATATTAAAAATGATTCTAAAAAAGCAAATTATTCTTTGTTTCAGGAGAAACAAATATAGTGGATAATGGATTTCTTTTAAAAAATGCTTAACAAAATTTTTTTTAAGCAATATTCAATAAAATTGACATAAACTCGCATCATGATATATAATCAAAACTCAAAAAGTATTAATATAGATTTTTTTTCTCTCTTTTTCTCATAATCAAAAAATATATTCAAAACTCAAAAAATATCTTTTCTCTTTTCTCTGCCATCACATTCCCCAAATTACTTCAATTAAATATGAAGTGTCAAATTAATAAGATTCATTCAAGTTCAATAGCCCAATAAATAAACATCAAGACTCATTAAGTTTAATATTAAACAACTATCAAGATTTATATCAACAATCCTAAAATTAAAATCTCTATACAAAAATCAATTAAAAAAATAGTAATAAATAAATATATAAATTTCAAAATTAGTACGCATACCTTCTTGTACATTGTTTTCGAAGAAAAAAGTTGAATATTATAGGGTTTGTGACAGAAGAAAATTTCTAATAGAATTTTTGACATTTTAATTGGGATAGAATAAAGAAGCAAAATCTAAAAGAATTTTCAATATTTTAATTTGAAGATAAAAAGGAAAAAGAGAGGAAAGAGAAAGAGAGAAAATTTCATTATTATGGTAATGAGATTAGGTAAAAATGAATCACCATAAATAAAATAGAGTAGAAAATTAAAAAAAAAATTATATAATTTGTATAAAAGCCAAAATTTTATTTTAAAGGGGGCGAAATTTTAAAAATCTAAAAATATATATACTAAAAAATAAATTTTTAAAAATTGAGGGGGGCAACCACCACCACTAACCCCCACCCCCCGGCTCCATCACTGACTATGCGAGATATAACATCCTGTTTGGTATGTTAGATGGCATGTCAAAATTGAATTATTTGTGCTCTCGAGTTCTGTCCCGAAGTAGCCAAACCTTGACAAAGCTTTGATACTGAGTTCCACTTGGCCACTAAGTCTCCCACATCACAAGAATTGGGCCAAGTCACTTAGCGAAACTCAAAGTAGGAAACATGGCACTTTTAAGAAAATCCCACGCCCCAAACACATTGCCACATCTATTGATCTTGTGAATATGCTAAGCAGGGCAGACTTAATCGAGAGAGTCAGATGATCTTGAGGGACTAGCCAAAAAATGAAGTAGAGGTGATGAGCCATTCTCAACTGAGAATTTTGCAGAGCCTGGGGAATTACGCTAGCTCCCCGGTCATTAATATTGTTTATTGCCTGGAACGGGCGGGGCTTGGGAACCCTCGTACCATTCGACATCTCCAGACATTGATCTGGGAAAATGATCCTAGCTTAATTTTCATCTCAGAGACTTGACTACCATCTCCGGCAATGGAATGGCTCGGCAAAGATCTGGGATTTACGGAAGTAATTGTAGTGGACTATAATACACGAAGCACTAGAAGAGGGGGAGGGGGGCTTTCGAGAGTACGTTACTATCCTAATCTAAATACTACATAGACGTTCGAGTCTGAATCTAACCATCAGTAGAGACATGGTTTTGCACCGGGGTTTATGGAAGTTTGAAGACACACAAAAGACATGAAATGTGGGAGATCATTAATCAGTGTCTAGCTCACCAGCCAGGACCGTGGATGCTATTTGGTGAATTAGCGAATGTTGAGCTAGGATGAGACCTTTAACATGACAAATAGGCAACTAAGACACATACAGGCGTTTCGAGAAGTCTTTGATAACAATAGGTTGTATGACCTTGAATTTATTGGAAGGAAATTTATATAGCGCAATAAGTGGTGGGATGATGAGAGGAAAGAAGCGAGGCTTGATCGGGTCTTGGCGAACATCAAATAACTAACTTTGTTTCCCCAAGCGAGCTTGCGACACCATCCAATGATTGTTTCAGACCACATGACTCTTTAGGTTCTAACACAGTCAAGCTGTCTACGATGGGTAAATCATTTCGATTAAAGCAATTCTGGACTAAGAGGCCTGAGGTACATAATGAAATAAGTCTGACTTGGGGTGAAACGATCTTACAAAACATGGCGTTTTGAATAGACTAGAATGGGAAAGTGAGCTGATGTACTTGAGCATTGGTGAAATAGAACAAGAAGTCCATAGACAATGTCCCCAAGAAACTTCAAAATGCTCAATTGGAGCTGGAGAAGTTAGTTTAAGAAGCCCCATTAGCGGACAGGAATGAGCGCATTAAGCAGGTGGATTGGTGTATATCGTCCTTTGAGGACGAAAAAGCGTAACTTTGGCATTAGAGAGCCCAATTAATTGGTTCAAGTATAGGGACAGAAATACCACTTTCTTCCAACAACCCACTTCTAGCAGGAGACGGCAGAACATAGTTACAATGCTGAAGGCTCCAGGGGGTTTGGTAGCCACAAAACAAGAGGACATGGAGATGCTTGAGGTGAATTATTTCAAGGAACTATTAACCACTTCACATTCCCAAAGACCCATCAGTTGGGAGATGCACTTTAATAAGCGGCTTTTGATTGATGAGGGAAACGAGCTAATTAGACCACTTGAACAGGCAGAAGTGGAGAAAGTGGTGAGCAATATGCACTCGTCGAACACCACGAGACCAGATGGATTACCATCCGGGTTCTATCAAAAATTCTAGCTAATAGTTGGCCTAGATATAATGCAGAATTGTCTTTCATTTTTCAATGTACAAAGTGGAACTTCTGTTCAAAATTCTTTAAAGGAGATAAATAAAACATCAATTGTGCTTATTCCCAAGCACGCCGATGTGGTGGAAATCATGACATTCAAGCCAATTAGTTTATGTAACGTGCCTATAAAATTGTGGCCAAAATCATTGCAAATCGGTTGAGGAGGTTACTGGATAGTGTCATATCTGAGAACTAGAGTGCCATTATAGTACATAAAGCCCTCCATGTGTTGTGCGGACAGAAAATGGGGAGTTTAGAAGAGGTAGCGGTGAAGCTAGACATGGCGAAGGCCTTCAATTGAGTCGAATGGGAATTTCTGTTTGTAGTGATGGTGGCTATGAATTTTCCTAGGCTATGGATTGAATGGGTGCATGCATGCATCTCAACAGTCAGCTTTGAGGTTTGTATCAACGACCACTACTCCTTAGAATTCATGGCAACTAGAGGACTCTGACAAGGGGACCATCTATCCCCATACTTGTTTCTTCTTTGCTCTGAGGGGCTTTCGACTCTCCTTTGCAGAGCACATTCACGAGGCTTGGTGGCCGGGATCAAGCTTCGCCAAAGCATACCAAGACTGACACATCTTTTCTTCATAGACAATTCCTTGTTATTTCTCAAGCCCTCACAACATGAAAATTCTGAATTGTCTTTCATGTTTCAATGTACAAAGTGGAACGTATGTTGAAAATTCTTTAAAGGAGATAAATAAAACTCGATTATGCTTATTCCCAAGCACGCCGATGCGGTGGAAATCATGACGTCTAGGCTAATTAGTTTATGTAACGTTGCATATAAAATTGTGGCAAAAATCCTTGCAAATCGGTTGGTTGGGGGGGGGGGGGTACTGGATAGTGTCATATCTTAGCACGTTCGTGAGGATTGCTGGCTAAGATCAAGCTTTGCCAAAGCATACAAAGTATGACACATCTTTTCTTCACAGACGATTCCTTGTTATTTTTCAAGGCCTCACAACATGAAATCCAACACTTGCTTGACATCCTAGCCGAATATGAAGGGCTCTCCGGCCAAAAGATTAATCTGCAAAAAACTTCATTGATTTAGTGGTAACAAGAGGGTAGAGATACGGTCAAGGGTTTGCATACTGCTCACTTGCTCAGGCTTCCCTATGGGAGCGTACTTGGGCCTCCCGATTATGCTTGGGCAGTCTAAGAGAACACAATTCCAATACTTGAAAGACCGAATTTGGAAGGCAATTTAAGGTCAAATTAAGTTTTTTGAAATTTTTTAAGGGAAAAGTACGCAGCAGCTTAGACACTATTTTTCACACTCTTTTTCTAGCTTTCTTTAATTTTTAGCCTATGTTTAAGTTTCTTTCTCAAATCGTAATCAACTAACAAAATAGTATTGGACAAAAAAGAAGGGAATACTTGGCCTAAAATAAATTTTCTCTCCGCTTTATCTTTAGTTCTTATTAGTACGATGGAGACTTTGTATTTTGATTTTACTATCACGAACATATCTAGCTAAATAGTTTGTTTAGGGATTATGATTGAAACTAGCATGTGAATTTGTCTTAATTTTCCATATTTTTGTAATTCTACGTTTTTGTCTTTGATTGTTCAATTTGGTTTGATTCATTGCAATTGATTGACTACTAATTGTTTGTTAGGAATCATGTTAGGAAATCTAGAAATTGGAAAATAAACTGAAAAATGCATGTTTGATTTAATCTTTGCGCGAAATTGATTAGCTTGTTGGATAAGCGTATACCTCAAGGCCTTGTATAACCCTAAAAGCAATGTTAATGCGTTATTGATTAATTGCTAGCCTTAGACATATAGGATAGCTCTTATTGATAACATGTTTGACGGAAGTTCAACAAAAACCAACAAATTAATAAATTAGTTCTCTAGGCTATCAGAATCACTTGAAAGGATTGTAAGAATTGTAGTAGCCTAGGTTGAATTAGAGGAGCATATTGGGGATGTTATAATCTGAGGCATTATTTTATCGATACATTAAATTGCGCTTATTTATGTGTTTCGATTTAAATTTCATTTGCCCTATTTAAATTTTTGTCCACCATTATTGAGTTTAGAACAAGAGTTGGAGGTTTAATTTCAATACTTAAACAATAATTTACAAGTTTCAGTGGGATTCAACCCTCTACTCACTCTATATTACTTGTTGGCACGGGTGCACATGTTTGTTTGGAAAATCCACAATAATATTTTAACCGACCGATACAATTAATCCTAAACCGCCTGGACGCCACTCGTGAAAATATATTGTATTGCGATCAGGTTCCCGCAACCATTGAACCTTACATCATTGCTTCCTGGTAGTCTCATCCCTCAACCAAAATTCCCCCAGCTTCTGAAAGCTAAGTTTCCATGGCATTTGATTCATCCAAAATACATCCAACCTAGAGTCTCTCGATGAGTTTCTCAAGGTTTGCTAGTTTTTTCCGCGAGTTAACCAATTGGTATTGACTCCACTCTCCAAACCCTTCCCCACACCGCCTAATATTTAGTCACACCATTTCCACCGGGTTTCTCCCCACGTCTAATGTATTTTGTACCACATTTAGAAAATCCTTCGACCTCAACTAGTTAGCCTCAAAATGGTATGGTTTAACCCACGTCTTGAGTTCTATGTGACCATCCAAGCACAGTATTATAGGCATATGATCTGAATAAATAGACAATAGATGGATCACATGGGCCTCCGAGAATAAATTAGTCTAGCTCAGACCATGTCTCTCCCTCTTTGTAAATGGCGACGTCCTGTTACTAGACCACGAAATCAATTCAGTTAGAGTCCAAAAAAATCTCTTGTTATGTTAATTGAAAATATTGTATTGTTGTAGTGCAAACTAAGATGATAAATTCCAACATATCATCTTATGCTCGTGGTAGTAAATTTTTATAGATATAGGAAATTGATAATAACTAAAGTTGAGCATTTTCATTTAATCGATATAATTGGGTAAGTTTCAATTTTTTTGCCGTTTTTGCTTTTGTTTTTTTATAAGTAATTTGTTGGGTCCTTTAATGTTGTCAATGCTTGAGCTCTTATATAAACGTGGTTTTGAGGGCTAATCCATCACATACTTTTTATACTCGTGTCGTTTCATACAATAGAAAGTTGGACTTCTCAATGGCAAAACTTTTGAATTCAATTTTGTTAGTTATTTTGCTTGCAGTTCTCACAAGAGGTATCGAAATTTTTATCTTAATTCAGATATTACTATTTAAGTAGCATAAAAACATTATGAAATCAATATACTATATGAAGTCTAGAAATTATTGTCTAACTCTACAAGCATAAATTTCTGGACTTAAATATAAATAAATGTGTGGATATTAGTTTCACTTTTTATATAAGCATGCCGACTCATTGTTTTTCGAATAAATTAAAATTTTATAATTTCAGAGCTACTAACTATGATATATTCTTTATGCAGATTGCTTGGCTCAAGGTGCTGGAAATAATTTTTTTTTCATTTATAATCAGATTTGTGACTTAGAATTTAAATCTGAAAGTTGAAGTTCCAACATCGCTAAGTCATGTGTTGGACCCTGTAAACAAGCTCTTTCTATTCCGAAGAAATATATCAAAAGTCAGTGCAGTCCTGGCCCCTCAAACACAACTAATATTTCTAAATGCATATATAAGCGTTAATTATCATAAAATGAGTTGGATAAAAAGAAGTTTGCATCTTTATAACTTCTCATAAGTTGTTAATTAGTCTTATTTAGAATTATTATTGTTAAAGTTGGTAAAGAAATAACTTTCTAAAAATGAGTTGAATAAAAAGTTTCCACATTCGTACTTCTAAGTTGTTCTTGTTGTTGTATAAATATTTATTTTAATTAATATAAAAATGATGCCTAACTCTTTCTAAAATATTAGCTTTGTAATATAATAATCACATTCACATTACTTTCTATGAGATATATAATTCATAAAATTTAATTAGGGAAGAATAAAATGAAAAGTACTCTAACAAATAGGTCGACAACAAATTTAAAATAAACTTAAATATCATGTAATGTCTTTAAAAAATTCTCATATATCCTTATAAGTATACATACTTGTAATGAAGCATTTTTTTTTTCTTTTTGATTATAATATGTATCATACGTATATTTTCCACATACCCACATCCATATACATATACATATTTTACAACCAATGACTATTTTTCTTTTTGTTTTAATTGTCAAATTTCAAAGTTATTGATCCGAAGATGGCAAGAGTTTTGTATTTGATTGATTTAATTTGATTAATTATACTAAATTAAAATAAATAAATTTATAATTTAACCTATAATGAATATTTGAATTTTCAAATAAGCTATTCATGGTGACAGATTTTCCATGGCTAAATATTCAAATTTTTTGGTGGTTAAATTCAAATATTTAGCCACAGACTTTTGGGTGGTTAAATGGGAATTCAAGCATGGAATTAACCACAATTTTTTTTTTCGTCAGAAATCCGTGGCTAAATTTAGCCTCGCCACTTTTGGCTACGAATTTTTTGCCTTTTATCGGATAGATTGGGATCCTCAGGACTCTTATCCTCCTAAGGCCTTTTATTGGATAGATTGAAATCATGTTGCTGGGCATCCTCCTAAGAAGGAGGTGCCATAGCATCTTCCTGCATATTCCAGAAGAGGGCCTTGCAGGGTTTTCTAGGTGGAACCCCTCTGGCGCTTGATGGGAGCTAATCTCCCAATACTTCTCTGATTCCTTTTTCAATAGGAAACTTGATTTTCGTGTGATAGGTAGACATCACCGCCTGTAAAGGACTCAAGGTGGCTCTTTCCAGGATAACTTTGTACATGGATGGAGCATCCACCACTAGGGAGAACGTCATTCAGATTTAGCATTGGAGCCTTTCCAATATGAGGGTGCTTAGTCCCTTGAGGTTTCTCACTGGACTTGGTTGTTTGGACTGGTTTCCCCAAAGGGGTTCTTTTTAGGTAATAGTTCTAATCCTTGCTCCCAATCTCTGAATATGAGATCTTGGATGTATCCCTCCTTAATGAGTCTTTACATCTCATTCCGGAGGTGGCGACGCTCATCAACTTCATGCCTATAATCATTATGGAAACGATGGAAATACTTTGAAAGAGGTCTAATCATACTCTTTTTTGCACCTCTTGGCCAGCGAACAAAGTATTTCTCTTGAATCTAATTGAGTACCTATGCTGGGGTAGTCCTCTAGGGCATGTTTTAAGGAGGGTCTTGATGAGCCTCCTACCTCTTTTATTTTTCAGTTTTGATAGGATAGTAGACCCACTTGGGATTCCTCTATGTGCATATCTTTGTCAACCCTCTAGAAGAGGGCCTCGCATGTAGGGTTATCTTTTGGCTAGAGACTGATAGAAGGCACCTTTACTCTATTTCCCTCCATTTCCAACTAGGATTGGAAATTTTGTATTTTACATATCCATATGATTGAGTCATTGGGTTTTTAAAATAATGTAAAAAGAAGTGCTTCGAATCATTGCGATTTGACTTGGACCTTTTTTAAAAAAATCATGGTATTTCGAATTGTTCATTAACACGGACAAAGTTAAGGAATTGAAATTGTTTCAATGTTGAACCTTGGACATATAAGAGTTTCGAATCAAATCTCTTTAGAAAGATCTTTTGTCTCATGGTAGCTCACTCCAGTCCCTTTATACGCAATCCTCAACGTCCCAATTAGGCATTAGACAGTAATTCATGACTGGCACTCGGTACTTGAAGTGAGGCCAAGGTGAATCAGTTTAGGTATTTCATTAGGGATTTCTTATAGCTTGCCTAATTTGGAAGACCCATGGTCGATTTTTTAATTTTTGCTTCTTAATTTGGAAGACCACTCATTTAAAGTCCTCAAAACAGTGAATGGAATTGTTGGAAAGTAGGGAGAACTATTTCTGGGATCCTTTGACTAGGGTGGTGTCAGAAATCTTATGTTTAACCCCATCCGTGTACTAATGAAGTTGGGCTTGACTTTTGAATTCTACTAAATTTTCCTGTGGATTTATAGTCCCGTCTAGGATGAGATCCTTAGCCATGACCATTGGACTAAAAGGATTGTTTATTGGAAGGATTTGCTCCTATCTCACGTGTTGCCTTTATATGTGTTGCAACTTTCTCAAATGCTCCAGTGTGAGGTGCATAGAATGAGGAGTATGAAAGGTTCCTACTCTATGGATTTTAGGGAGGATTACACCAACATAGGGAGCATTGCCCTAGATTCCTCTTTCAAGGCCATTCGCTATGATTGGAAAAAGGACTATATGCTAAATCAAGGTCGCTGACTTATAGAGAGGACGACAGTGGTTACCCTTTGGGTCTTGGATGCAGTGGTGTTCAATATGGGAGAGGGACTCCTAATGCTTGGGTTCAAATAGGATTACATTCCAATGGAGGAAGTACTCTTAGCAAGTCGTCACTGGCGGCTTTATCAATTGTGCGGTTGAACTCATCACGATCGATTTGGGCAAATCTCACAGGTATGGTTAGCAAGGATTGCCTCGTTTGAGGAGGGACATGGGTCCTTCCCATGACTAGGCCTCCTAGTGCCAATCCCCAGACCCCAGCAAAGGATTTGTGATTGAAAAGCCTCCTATAGGGAATGCATCTAAGGACAGTGGAAGTAGGGGAATATCCATTAAGCAAAGTGGGCATCCCCGTAGTCTGAATGATGGGATTTTCAACTTCTGTAGAAGTGGTGTTAGCCTCACTGGCTATGGGGATTGCTTCTACAAATTCAAAAGTGAATCGTGGATTGAATAGGATTGGCTAACGTCTTTAGCTCAAGCTCCCAATATATGGTGCCAACTGATATGTACCAAATTTTAGGATGACTCAAAAATTTGTAGAAGGGAATGTTAAGCGTAGGGGAATCATGGGAATCTTGCTTTTGAGGAAAGACCTATAGATAATGGAAGGACCTAACTTGCAAAATAAAAAAAAAAAGAAATATTAGGACTCTATTGAATTAAGTATGTGCCTTAAAAGGAATAAACCAAAAGTAAATTGCGATATAATATAAAATAAGTCAAGAAAGACAGCAGGGGAATCCTGCATGTAAGTGAGCATTTGTGCTCAAAGTGTGGTCGATTTGAGAGCTTGAGTAAGTGAAGTGAAGTAAGCAAGCTGTGGAGTGTATTAGAGTGCTTAGAGAGCGTATTGGAGTGTTCAGAACTCAAATTAGAGCATAAGTGATAATGTGTGTACCAAATGAGGTGTGGAGGCTTATTTATAGCGGAGACTCAACAACATCCTTCTCGAATTATGCTCCAGGATGTTCAACCTGAGGAGGGTAGGTAGCGGATTTCTTGGGAATCTATTATGGACTATCTCTCGACTAAATGGGGTTGTTGATTTGAGAGCTTGAGTAAGTAAAGTGAAGTGAAGTAAGCAAGCTGTGGAGTGTATTAGAGTGCTTAGAGAGCGTATTGGAGTTTTCAGAACTCAAATTAGAGCATAAGTGAGAATGTGTGTACCGAATGAGGTGTGGAGGCTTATTTATAGGGGAGGCTCAACAACAGCCTTCTCGAATTATGCTCTAGGATGTTCAGCCTTAGGAGGGTAGGTAGCGGATTCCTTGGGAATCTATTATGGACTATCTCCCGACAAAATAGGGTTGTTGATTTGAGAGCTTGAGTAAGTGAAGTGAAGTGAAGTAAGCAAGCTGTGGAGTGTATTAGAGTGCTTAGAGCGCGTATTGGAGTGTTCAGAACTCAAATTAGAGCATAAGTGATAATGTGTGTACCAAATGAGGTGTGGAGGCTTATTTATAGCGGAGGCTCAACAACATCCTTCTCGAATTATGCTCCAGGATGTTCAACCTGAGGAGGGTAGGTAGCGGATTCCTTGGGAATCTATTATGTACTATCTCCCAACTTAATGGGGCTGTTGAAAAATGTGTTCCAACGTTCTAGGGTTGTTAGTTGAAGGATAAGAAAGATGAAGTTTTATCCAAGTTGACTAAGGTTGGACTTAGTCTATCCTCTTGTGAAGAAGGGTCGTTTGAGCCTTCTGTGTGGGCTTCCTTGTGTCTTGCCGAGGGGTGCTAAGCGGGCTGTTGTTACCTTCTAGTGGGTTGGTTTCATGTGGGTCTCTAAGTTTCCGGACCGGATCCCCTACCCCATAATAGTGCCCCATCTCCTGCCCCACACTCTGGATGTGCGACACGTGTAAGTCTTGAAGATTTACTTACCAAATTAGATAACTGAAAAAATATAATTAATTGCACAAAATATCTAATTTGGTAAGTAAATCTTCAAGACTTACACGTGTCGCACATCCAGAGTGTGGGGCAGGAGATGGGGTACTATTATGGGGTAGGGGATCCGGTCCGCTAAGTTTCACCCATGTGCTTTCCAAGCAAAGTTATAGGTTCATTAAACTCTTTTAGTAGATTGTTTTGTTTGGGTTTTTTTGCATTACATTCTTTTGGCCCCAATGAATTATTTTAAGGGGACGTCAAATCTAATATTACATTTGTTACAGCATGGTTCGTGAGAATGCCGCTTTAACAGGCAGAATGGATCCAAAATGGAGGCCGCCGTTTTGGTGTTCCGATCTATAATGGTGATTGCCTAAAGCGGCCATCCAGCGATTGTTTCAGCGATTTAACAGGCATTTTTATGTCACCGGAATGGAAACGGCACGGATGGGCGTGGAAGAAGATGAAAACAAAGAAGAGGAGAAGAGCGGGATTTGGAGGCAATAAAGAAGACAGAGAACGATGAAGACACAAATCTATAATCCTAATTAGCGGTGATGCACTAATGTTAATGTGAATTGAGCCCACTTAATTTAATTTTAATTAAAGTATGGGCCAAGAAAAAATCCATAGGAATCTAAAATTTCTCAATTTTTATGGTTTACTAATGGCCCAAGACAGGCTTCAACTTTGTGCCGCCATTTCTTTATATATATATATATATATATATATATATATATATATATACAAAGTTTTGTGGAGCTTTTGTTGTGTCCATAGAGTTTCATCAATTGAATTATTTGAGTAACCAGACAAATAATAATGATTTTGTACTCTCTCATCATTATATAATGGTATTAGTAATAAATGTGATTTCTATTTATCAAATTTTAAATCATTATATTGTGGACATAACTTTAATATTTTTCAAAAATTTTAAATTTTTTTCTGTACATATTAAATTTAAAACATGCGGAATGGCCACAACCATTCCGCAATGTTGCAATAGAACTGAAACGGTGACCTGTATTCCATTCTATGCAACCATTACGATGAATCGTGTGTTGCAGTGCGTAGGAATGATTCACAGGGGTGTTTGGACAATGAACCATAATATTTGATTATAACAAAAAGTAATTTGAATAGTCACTTCCTATCCCAATCACGCGTGAAACATGACTCTACTAGAAGACGCAGTCCACGTTTATATTCGTAGGCTTCATTTGTTGTATTACAACATAGTACACATTGAATGAACCACATTTGATTCATTATATTATCATGTAATAAAATTCCACAGTCCATGAAAACATCTACTAAGTACATGGTTTTGAGCAATATTCAATCTCATGGGAGGGTGTGTTATTATGGTAGTTGAATTTAGTGGATGGAAGATATTAATTATAGATTTACTTTTCTATCCCTCATGATATTTATTCTTGTGGTCTACCTTTTCTTTTCAATTTTAAAATGAAGGGTAAATGTGACATTTCAATTCAATACAATCTAATATCATGAATCAAATTTATGGATTAGTCCATAATATATACCTAAAAGTTATATGAAGTGACAAATTAAATTGGAAGTCTACCTCCAAAAATATGATCTAATACCATAAAATACATTTTTGGGAGTTGAATCCAATCCCCATAATCAAATGAAGCCGTAATGTATTAATGTAAAATGAAGCAATTGGACCCCTCATCATATGTGGACCTAGATAGCACTGTTAATATTTTTTTTTTTGAAGTACTGTTAAGCACCGTTAAGTTTTGACCTTGGGTAAACGCATTTCAGGATTCCATTGCGAGGACAATTTCCTGTCTGATGTGCACTCATGCTTCAAGCATTTTATGGTGAGTTCAATTAGAAACGTTAGGCTAGACACGCTTTAATCCTTTAAGTTAATTATGTTTTATTCACCCAGGTGACATTATGTTTTTTGAGAAAGAGTTAATAAGCTCTTAAAATAAGATGTTTAAAAAATTTTCAAATATTTATTAAACGAATAAGGAGTTGTCAACTTACTTTTTAGACATGAACAAGTTCCTTTGTTTCCAGTCAAAATAATTATAAAATTATCATTACCAACATCTCACACATCTTGTTTGTCCAAACACTTTAAAAGATTATTTTTAAAATAATATCTATCATCTTATACGTTTCTGAAACATCTTATAAAATATAAGAGCTTATAGATGTTTGAAATGAGTTTAGACAAATAACGTCTTAGTTATACACCAACTCTTTTCTGAACTTTTTGTTTACTAAATTGGATTTTCCAAAAAAATAAATAAATTGAAATAGTAAACCTTATAGTAATTAAATTACAAGATCACATGTACATATGACTATAAGAAAATATAATACTAGTGATGAAATATAAAAGTGACAATATAAAAATCATCACCAATATTTATATTAAATGACAACACTTTCTATCTTGTCACTAATTAAATTTGTTTAGTGATAATAAGTTTTATTTTGTCACAATATCACTCAATGTTGACAACAATTGATGTTTTAATTGTTACTATTGATAATTAGTGACACACATATAGTGACAACTTGGTGACAAAAAGAAATTGTCACTATAATTTTATGACAAGATTCAATTGTAAACCAAGTTGTCACCATAAGTGTGCCATCAATTATCATAAACATTATTTTGTAACAAGATAATTTTTTATCACTAAGTGTATACATAGATAATTTTTCATTATCACTTGTCATATTTTGTTACAAATTTACTCACTTTCTTGTAGTGTATTTTAGTTTATTTACTTTTGGATTTGAAAATCCAGAAACAAAATGTAAATACAGAAAAATCAAGGAATTTTTTATATAATAAATATTTTGAAAATATATAGAAATGATAGGAAAATTTTCATTTTTATGACATTATGTTGTCCAAATTTGACATTTAGAACTCTAATTTGCCCAATTTCAATTTCAAAAGATCAATTTAACAATTTTTGACATATTTAGGACTTTCAGCATGAGTCGATCGGATTTTGCTTATATGACACAAAAATTGCCTATGTGGCAAAAATTTTGGGCAAAATTCGGCTACAATATTGACATGGCACAAAAACAAAATATAAATTAAAATATAAATAATTTAAAATAATTCGAAAAATAATATATAAAAGGTAAGTAATATAAAAATATGTATCATAATTTCAAAAAATAATATATATATATATATACACCACCTCCTACCCCCGCAAACCCTTCCCCCCCCCCCCCACACCCACACCCACACCCACACACACAACCAATTCATCAAGTTTATAGAATCAGGATTTTTTTTTTTTTGAAACCCATACATATACATACACAAAATTACCTTTCAAAATTTGTTTGAATCCTCAAATTGAACACATGGTTACCTTGCCCAGAGTATAAAAAATACATTGATGGAGAAAAATCGGAGAAAAATGGATGGAGGTGGAGAAAAATTCGAGAAAAACAGCCATCTTTCTCCATCAATGTGTTCCTTATACTACGGGCAAGATAACCATGTGTTCAATTTTAAGATTTGATCCCATTTAGACAGTAAATTTTTTGTGAATGTATTTTTTTCTTTCCTTTTTTGACTGTGCTGGTTCGATTTTACCAGAAGAAAAAACCTTGAGGGTGGGTTGGGGAGGTGGGGGAGGGGCTAGCATGTGTTAGGATTTGTGTGTGTGGGTGGGGGGGGGGGGGGGGGGGGGGGGGGTGGCTCCGTCTTTTTTTTTTTTTTGTATTTTTTTATTTTTAAATAATTAGCAATTTACATTTTTATTCTCAATTAATTCTATTAAGCATGCCATTTCATTTTAAAAGACACGTAAGTGCCACATAAGCGGTGACATGTTAAAATTAAAAAATTAAAATTAATGTCCTAAAATTAAAATTGGGCAAATTAATATCAAATTTGTGCAACATATTATTCTAAAATTGTAATTTTCCCGAAATAATATTTCGGCATGGGTATTGTTCTGTAAATCAAGACCACAACTCAGATAACTTCAATTTTCGGTTGGTTTCACTTCGATAAGTTGCCAAATTATGTATAAACCTCAACCTTGGCGCCTAAATTAACCTACGTTGCCAGATTTAGCATGATTTGAATTAATATGTTGTAATGGTTGGTTTTCATTATGTTAAGGGGGTTAAAGTTAGTGTGCACCTGCCAAATCATGCTAACGAAAACATACAAACAAAACACAATCATTCTTTTCATCTTAGCAAAATCCCTCTCCAATTCATTACATCTGCGAGGAGGGCATGGCACCATGGGGGATCTACTAGTTGGATTAGGATCTGTTCATGATGTCCTCTTTACAGATCTTCTACCATAAAAAGCAAAGGTCACCTCCCATTCTTCAATTTCACCGGGCCCTAAGCCAGATATGCTTTGTCTTGCTCTAAGCCTACCTATACATGTGTTTTTCTCACCGAATCTACAATTATTTTTCCTTCCAATTGTGTCCTTGGTGTATTTCATGTTTCTTTTTGTAGTTCAAAACTAGGAAATAACACCCACGTGCTTCACACGTGAGTTTTGCTGCTCAATTTGACAGAAAGGAGTGGGACTCAAATTAATAACTTTTATAATATGTGGAATCACATGTAGGACAATGCAAACGAATAAGACTAAAATCTAAAAATGCCAATTTATACAACCAAAAATGATAATTTCCCAACCCTTATGCATATAAAAAGTCAAAGTTAAAAAAAAAAAAATTCCCAATGCCATGAAAACGGTGAACACACACGTACAACATAACAATTTACCTCAGAAGTATATATGAAAAAATATAAATAAATTAAATAAAATAACCACATAAAGATACAATTATTTGTCTCGCATCAGGCGACGTACGACATAACAAACATATCTTAAGAGTACACTTTTATAACAAATTATTGAAAAGAACTAAAGAGTACAGAAACTTTAATGACCATTTTTTATTTTATTATATCAAAATTTAAATATATATATATATAAAATTAAATTTATTTCACTTTTATTTTACACATGCACGAATAGATGATTCACGGTGGTGTTTGGAGCTTGGACAAAATGAACCGCAATATTTGATTGGCCAACTTCCCATTCCCAATCACTCATGAAACACGACTCTACTGGAAGACGAAGTCCACGTTTATATTCATAATGTACGTAATAATGTAAAATTAAGAAATTGGAGTCCTCATATGTGGACCATGACCGCAGTACCACGTTTTGACGTTGAGAAACACTGAATAATGATTCAAAGTGAGGGCAATTTCTTGTCAGATGGGTAGGACTCATGTTTCAAGTATTCTGGTGCCTTTCCTGTTAGAAGCTTTTCAAAATGTAGCATGATTATGTAATAAAAGAATTGAAGTGGAAATTTTCGGACTAAACACGCTTTAGCCCTTTGAAATATGTGATATGTTTTATTCACCCGCAAAACTATTAAAAGAAAGTATCCATTTTATTAATAATAATTCATCATAAATTTAATGAAATTTGTCATAATACTATCTCTTTAAATTATGTGACATTTTATTTTCCTGTACATAGAACCACTACAAGAAAGCACTGATGCTTTCGTTAATGGAATAATTCATCACATAGCATAGTTCTAGATGAATTTTAATTGCCACAAACTAATCTCTAATAATTATGACGATTTAAAAAAAGAATATTAATATTAAGAGCTTCATTCTATTAAAATACTTTATACCGTTAGAAATCAAGTTTTATTAAATCTCAACTATATAATGAAAGGAGGAAAGTTTGTCGTTTAAGAACAGAAAAATGTAGAAAATAATAATTTTCAAATAAAATTCTTCCTATGCAAATGTAATCATACAATTGATTTAAATTGACAAGAGTAAAAGATTTTCTTCTTTCTTTTGGTTTCACATGAAGTAGGCATGCCATTTTCCCTTCCAAACAGTCAGAGTTAACGTCTATGTGTGCAACACATTTTTTCGTTTAACTTCTTAATGAAAGTTGGGAATTGAGTTGATGTTAGTACTAATTAAAAATTATGGTACTAATATTGAAGTCAATTAAAATTTTGATACCAAAAAATTGGATGAATGCAAAGTTATGGTATTAAAATTGATTTTTTCCCAGTTAATTACATATCTCTGTTGCATCATATTAAATGTTTGATATCTTTCTTCTCTAACAATTTAACTTAATTTTTACATATAAGAGACTAGTCAAATATGAGATTATGTGTTCAAATTTTAATGCCGCTCATTTACGAAGAAGTGTTATCTTGCAAGACTTGACAAAACAATTTGACTTGAACGTAAAATCAAAGGACTTGCATCTGATACACAAAATCATTTACGATTTAATGGCTGGGTAAGCTCCCTCACAATCAAAGGGCATGCATTCGATTAATAATTACTACAAAAACAAAATGGGCAGTTTGTAACTGATCTTTTGATCACCAAATAAGAAAAATCGGTCACAAAATGAGATTATAGTGGCTGATTGGTGACCGAATGTGTTGGTCGAAAAAACCTGCTTAACAATTTTATTTTTTTTTTGTGACCGATTTTTCAATTAGTCACAATTTAGTGATTGCAACATTAGTCACAACTCGTTAGATTTCATTCACAATTTCATTGGTGAAGATAGCATAATTTATTGTTAATTTGTCACAAATAGTAACCAACTCGTGACCAAAATTTATCAGTCTCAACTCTTCCGATGTTGTATGTGTGAATGTATTTTTCAATAAACCCCGCTTGCGCCGGTTGGGAATTGAACCCGGGCTTGCGCCATGGTTTGGGACCACGCACGTCACGTACCGAACCTGGGCTTGAGCCTTAGGTAGGGGCCACCATATTGCACGTGTAATTTTGGGTTAGTGGAGTTTTGAACCCACATCTCACACAAAGGCAAGACACCTCCCCACCGCTAGGCTATTGATTTGTTTATTTGTTTTTGTGCATATATCTATTTGTAAAATCATCAGTTTATTAATTTATCACTTATCCTTAGTTTGTACAATTCAACATTTAATTTGAAAAATTATTTAAAAATATTAAATTATCAAATTATTTATTTTTATTTAAATCCAAAACCTTTGCTAGTTCAATTGGCCAAAAATTAAACTGTTCGAAATTTTGACCAATTGACATAGTTAATTTCTCTCTCTCTCTCTCTAGTGTAGTGGAACTAAAATACCCGAGTGAAGGAAACTCAATCGGTTAAGGTGGTAAAACTCAATAGGTTAAGGGGGTCAACTCATTGGTTTTCCTGGGGTTGGGGGAGGAAAAGTCCAATACACATACACACACATATATAATATTAACATTCAAATAAATCTATTATTGAATTTTTAATTTGTTGTTTACTAACATTTTATAACTCTATTCACAAATCCTACATGCAACAAAATACTTCTTCTTCCTTTTACTTAAGCTCTATATATTCTAAAAAAATATTTTTATCTTTTTTACACTTTTTAAGTATTATATAAATAAAATACGCTCATGAACTTAAAATTAATGTTTTCCTTATGTAAAATTTATGTGTTACACTATTTTCTTTTCCCATTCTTTCCTTTTTTTTTCTTGTTGTTTTTGAATCTTAATCTTTGTCAAACGATATTCATATATTAATATTGAAAGAACTTATAAATTTAGAAATTTGATAAATGTAGGATGTGTGTAGGATATCTTATTAAATCTACTGTCCATAATAAATTACATTAACAATTTCATTTTAATAAATAAATCTAAAATATGTATCCATAGCACATGAAGTGAAAATACTATCTATTTTCCAAAATCATCATGCAATTGCAAAATAAAATACTATTAAATTATGTTAATAATAAGCAAAAGTTTGAATTGATATAAAAGGATTTACTTGATTTACATCACCAACAATAAAAAAATTAATTTATGACTAAAATTTTTATTAGGTTAGTCTTTATTTATAATTTTTTTAATTTTAAAAGATATTACTGTTATTCAAGCGTAACTTTGCATATAGTATTTTATTAGTGGCTTCAAAAGTTTCTTTCTATTTTTTTCATTTATATATTTTAGGGCGAATTACACTGACTACCCCTGAGGTTTGACTAATTTACAAAAAAACCCCTACTTTTTCAAAAATTACCAAAAACCCCCTAAGGTTGCAAAAATATTACAAACTTATTCAAATTTCCGAAAATACCCTTCCCTTTTTTTTGGGTGATTTACACTGACCATCCTGAGATTTGGTTAATTTATGAGAAACCCCCTATGGTTTCAAAAATTACCAAAATCCCCCCGAAGTTATACCAATATTACAACTAGCATCTATTTAGGTTGACTTATTAACAATATTAAATTTTTTTTTCCCCCTCTGTAATATTGTTATCATAAAATTTTCATATAATAGATTTGAAAAAAAAAATGTGATTATTCATTCAAATAGATATTCTGAATTTAATGCATTAAAGGTATCTACCAACACATCAAGTATGTTATATTATCGCTAATACGGAGTAAATTTTAAGAGAAATGAGTTAGAGTCCTCAAGCTAAATAAAATTTTCAAGTGCATTATTTAATTTCAATCAATGTTTATATTTCTCATTTCACATAATGGATATATACGATGCATATAATTATATTTTTCTCAAATATAAATTTAGCACATATTACGTATATTTAGTATAAATTCATAACATTAAATTCGGAATATTTATTTGAATAAGTAATCATATTTTTTTTTCGAAATCTATTAAATTAAAATTTTATGATAACAATATTACAGAGAAAAAAAAAAGAATTAATATTGTTGATAAGTCAACCTAAGTAGGTGCTAGTTGTAATATTAGTATAACCTTAGGGGTTTTTTGTAATTTTTGAAACCACAAGGGGTTTCTCGTAAATTAGCCTAATCTTAGGGTGGTCAATGTAAATCACCCAAAAAAGGGGAAGGCGTATTTTCGGAAATTCGAATAAGTTTGTAATATTTTTGAAACCTTAGGGGGTTTTTTGTAATTTTTGAAAAAGTAGGGAATTTTTCGTAAATCAGCCAAACCTCAGGGGTGGTCAGTGAATTAAACTCATTAGTGACAAATGACAAGTGGACAATTTTGTGATAGATTTGTGATTGAAACCTATAAGGACTAAGTAGTGACCACAATATTGGTCACAAAATGTGACTGTATAGTGAGGGATTAAAACTGGACAAATTTGTGACGAATTTGTGACTGATCTCATTTCTCAACAATTAGTGACAAAATGATCAATCACCATGAGTAACTGATTAGTGATTGATATAAATTTATGACCAATGAGTGACCGCTATTACACAACACTAAGTATTCATAAAATTTTGCTAACTGTTTAGTGACTGAATTAATGTCCATCACATGAGATAGCGACATATTAGTGATTGAAATTACTTTAGTCACAATATCAGTCACCAATCAGTCACTATTCCATTAGTTATTATCATTCAGATTTTTACAAGTAATCATTCATGAATCTGTAACTTATAATGACTAATATGGTCGGTCATTGAACTTCAGTCACTAAAGGCTTGTTTTCTTGTAGTGTATACATGGAATAAACTTTATGCACAGAAACAGAAGTCGAAGGTGAGGAAGAGAGGTTTTAATTTTATGGAATTGCGATACAAGAAAATGTGATTTGGGTGACAAAACATAAAAATTACATGTAAATTTTGTCTTCAATCATGTGTAACAAGTGATAATATTTTTTCTTATTTTATCGCTAATTGAATCTATTTAGTAACAATGATTTTCATTTGATCACCAAATTAAGTTAAAAGAGACAAGATATAGTATTTTTAATAATCATGATTTATAATTAGTAACACCTCAATAATGACAACCTACTAACAAAGAAGTAGTTATGGTAAAGTTGTGTTAAGATTTTCCTTGTTACTAAATTGTTAGGAAAAATTGCAATTTTGGTCACTCATGTTTATCCATTTTCAATTTCAGGACTTTAATTTGTCATATTTTTGAAATGAAACAGTAATCTTTTTTTTTAAAAAAAAGCAAAAATTGTGATTTCGGGATAAATTGGCTGGAATATTGTAATTTGGCCAGAAAACGGTTAAAATTTACCGAAAACCTATAAAATTGAGAATTTTGATCAAGTCAAATATAACATGTAATTAAAAATAACATATGTCAAAAACAAACGTATAACAAATTAATATGTATGTAATAAAAAATACAATATATAAAAAAACAAACAGTACAGACTAGCTAGAAACAGAAAATACAATTTTTTAAACATATCAATTATTTTTCTCTTTCTTCCCCCACCCCAACCAAGCCAAAAAAATGAAAAAAGAAATTGAGAAAACACACACCACACACACATACACAAAATTAATCAATAAAATTTGGATGAATTTTCGAATTGATCATATCACTGGATTGTCTACGAGATGGGGAACAAATATATGCAAAATAATTTTGGGAAAGATGGTTATATGCGTTGGAGAAGTGCCGCCTGGCGCCATCGCTTCTAATCCAATTAATATCGATTGTTTCTCAAACTTTTTTTTTCATAGAATTGTTCTTTTTCTCATGGGCCGGCAATCCAAATCATATGTTCAATTTTATGATTCATCAAGGTTTCATGAGTTAATATTACGTGTGTGTGTGTGTGTGAATTTGTGAGTGTGTGTATTTTCTTTTCAAAAAGACAAATAAGAATTATAATATTTGTTTTATGTAGTTTTTATATATATACATATATTATTTTATGTTCTTTGTATATTATTTTTAATAGTACATATATATTCATTTTTTATATATTATTTATTCATATGTTATATTTTTAAAGGGGGTAAATGCAATTATATTTGAAAAGAATTATGGTTAAGATACCAATTAATTTTCCTCCAACTTACATAAATCTGATTAGGGCGTGTTTGCATAAATTTCTTCCGGCCGCGCCGAAGTGGCCGCTCAGGGTTCGAACCGGCCGAGTTCGATGGGAAAACAACTGATTCGAAGTGAGCTTCTTTGTGTTCGGGTGCGGGCGTGCCAGTGTGTAGTAGCACACAAGTGGAAGTCTTATGGTTCAGAGTGAATGTGAGGTGGTTCGAAATGGAATTAATGTGAATCGAAATGAAACAGTGATGCGCCTAAAACTTCTATCTGAACAGCAATTGAATTGGAGTAGGCAAACACTACCCTTGAGGTTCTACTTGCCTACAACTGAATGTAGGACTTAATAATTTAGCACTCTCAAGAATCGAAAAGGGTCAGAAAGCTTAAATCGAAAAGAAAATACATTAGAAGACTATAGCTACTCGCCATGTGGACCTTACAGGACTCGACTACATACACACGCATTGATGACTCGGGTCATATCTATGACAGAGATGCATTGAGCAGTCTCTAAGAACTCTAGCTACAAATCGGACACATTGATGACTCCGGCCATATCTACCTGTGGTTGTTTTCAGAGTTTGTTCACTCCGACGAGCATTGATTGACTTCGACTGCACTCCCCTTCATGCATGCGCTCGATATGAATGCTGGGTACCACTCCGCCGCATTGATATCTCACCTCGAACCGGGCCCAATCCGAGTGAGTGATGGCTACGACTTCGTGACGTTACGGAATGAATGCATTGATATCCTCACTTCGAACCGAATGAGGTATGGCTACAAACACCCCGTAGCGGTTTTCTACCTACTTGAACTAAAGCTATTCTTTGTTCATTTAAGCTAAGGAATCAGAGAAGTGTGGGACTTCTTGATTGAGAGAATTGTGTTGTGTTGATTGATCGATTGATGATGTGTCCATGAAGACTCCAGCTCTCGTTTTATAGGCTTCAAGCTGCAAGTGTATCCCTTTATTTTTGGAGCCGAAAGACTTCAAAAGACTTGATTATTTGAAATGGATTGACCTCCTTATTTGTTGCTATGGCAGTTATGCCATCTCATTTGAAATTTAAAATTTCAGCCAACACATGGCCTTTATTTTAGGCATGTGCAGGTATAACAATGCCTATTTTAGTCAATATGTTATCTAACAACCCCTAAAAGTGAGGGGTTTGAATTTAAATTTATTATCTATTTATTCTATTTTCTATTTTATATTTTTGGCCGACTGGGCCATGGGCCGTTATTTCATGTCGGCCTGGGCTTTGAATACGGGCTCGTGGATGCGCCTAAGCGGCTTGGGCCTTATTAGTTTATTTCGACGTGGTGAAGAAGATCAAAATCAGCCCACTCCGAATCTAATTCCAAAAAATTAATTTTGGGCTCAAACAGGGCGTAAACTCGGCTTCAAAAATTCCAGCTACGTAGACATGTCAGCGGTTAAGACACACGTACGCCGACAAATGACAATTCTTGCCGGAAAAATGAATTCTGTCTTGAAATTGAAAATTTTTGGCACGTTACTGTATCATTTGTAAAATAGGACAAATTAAAGTCTCGAAATCGAAAATGGATAACTAGATGGGCCGGACCAAAATTGCAATTCTTCCTAAATTATTATTATAAAGGTGTCACTAATTAAGAGATAAAAATGACAGAGCAAATTTCCTAATCCCAGAGGCTAGAGCAAACTTAATTTATTTAAATGCGAATTACAGCCACACCCTCGGAGATTTGATGAAATTATAATTTAACCCACAATTTTGTATAAATTACAATGACTTGCGTAAGGTATGTTCCGTCCAACAATAAAGCCCTGCTGTTAGGGTTCCGTTAAAGTTTTATTTGAAATTTCAAGATTACCCTTTCGTTGGGGGCTCCATATTGTGGCCACTTTTGGCTTACTAATATTGCCCTGGAGTGTTCTGTAAGGTTTTTCACATTAACTTGAAGTTGCATATTATGATTTATATATACGGAGAGGGGGGGGGGGGACCATGTAAGATTTGCAAATTCATCGGTATCTTCCATTTTTTTTTCACGTTTTTTACGTTTATATTCATAATAACCAACAGATTTATGTTTTTTCTTTTTCTTGTAGATTTTATCTACTTGAGGGTTTTTTGGAATGTTCATGCCAAATTGGTCACAAAAATCTCCTAATTGCTTTTTATGCAACATGTTGTGTTTTTGAACCTGTTGATTAAGTTTAATATCATTACAAAGATTTAATACTTCAGTTATGCAAGCACTTATGAGTTTACCATAAGTATAACTTTCATAATTTATATGTAAATTATTTCCTCTTAAGGTTTTTCTAACTTTTTCAGCAAAAAGGGGAGGAAGACCATCTATAAATTTAGACTTCCAATGATCCGAATTACTTTCAGGCAATTGTAAAACTCTACTTAAGAAAACATCCTTATACCATCTAAAAGAGCTTAAAGTATTACAACGCATATTTTGTAATAAAGTTCTTATTGTGTCAGAATTATCTGTCCATCTTCCAGTAAAATGTTCAAAAATATTGACAACAAGAGTATATACTGCATCTTCAACTTGAACATTATTATCAAGCTTAGTCTTATTTAATATTTCTTGTACTTTAATTATGAATCTGACGTCATGGCTTACTTCATGGTTTTTGGACTGAACAAGACTTCTGTATTACAGAACTGGCTTTTTTCCTTGGATTGACTTAACAAAGCAACCATAGTATCGATCTGGATTTCAGATTCTTCAGCATATGGATCTTGTGATTCACCAGCAAGAACTTCTTCTTTAGAAGAGGATGAGACTGATGAAAATTCTTCAGGATTTATGTCAAAATCACAATTTTCATTTATTTCTTGTTGCACTTCAGAAAGATAATCAGAAATTACTTCTTTTCGTTCTTCCTTGGTTAAAGGACTTCCTTTCTTAATAGTAGCTTCCTTAAGCATCTCTTTAAGAGAAATTGGACCACGTTCTTTGGCTCGCTTTTGGTCTTCATGAATTCTGTTTTAATAGGCGTTTATAGTTTCTTGGCCATGCAAGGCATGTGTATTTGGATCAATAGTTAACATCTTTTTCCAAAAAGAGGTGAAAAAGATGCGATTTAAGCAAGGAAATTGTTGAGAGGTTTTACCAATCTCTGGTTCCCAACGCCATATCCATGGAATAGAGAATTGGATGAAAAAATGAAAACAATTTATGCCTTCTGGCCACAATTTTAATTGTTTGGCTCTTTGGACAATGGGAGAATGAATTACCCATGCTGAATAAAGGGTCTTAAAAATGTCTGGAAGAATTTTGATGGAAGGACCAAATGTCATCCACCATTGAATAAACCACATGGGCAAACTTTCAGACCTTAAAGTTGGACAAAGCTTAAACATCCAAGTATGTTTTTTCCCTTTATTTTCATAGAAAAAATATTTATGAAAAGCATTAATATAATCCCAATAATTATATTTAATATTGAGTTTTAACTCAGGACTATAAAATTCTCTTTCTTGTAAAGTACTTATACCCCACTGTTCTGCAGAAAGAACTTGTCGAATTACGACAGTAGTATAAACATAATATGCCATGGATCCTTGAGGGTAATTATGATAAACTTGAAGGGTTCCAGATTTAATGAGTATTAACTCATAAATGATCCGGGTCTTATCGGATTCACAAGGAAAACTTCTAGTATCCACATACCTTTTAAGTATTTCATACGGATCTGTATTTAACAGTAAATCCTTTGGTTCAATCAGGAATATTAATTCCTTATGGTCAGACTTAGTATAGGGCAGAGGTCCCATTTCTTCATATACCTCTGAGTTTTTAACCTTTTCTGCATAAGATGAGGGATTACCTCTATCTTTTGATGATAACCCTGGGAAATCCTTATTATAGGCTTTCCGTGATCCATAACTTCTTCCTCTTCCTCTACGGAGATTACCGTATCGAGGATGAATAGATTCTTCGTTTGGAAACATTATTTCCTGAAATAAAAATATTAGGCAATATAAGAAGTATTTATTACCTTTTTAAGAATCTTTTGTTGTTCCAAAAGTTCATTAAGTTCAATTTGAAATTGATGGAAAAAAGGGTTATAGGGTTGAGGGAAAAGTTTGAACCATTCTTTATAAACAAAAATTTGTCTATCAATTTTCTTTGCTTTTTGAGCCAAAGTGAGAGGATAATTTTTAATTTCATGAAAATGAAATCTAGCTTTCTTAATTTTAAAAAGATTAATTTCTTTTTCAGTTGTTAAACCTAATTTATTAAGATAATTTGAGAAAT
Organism: Petrea volubilis; assembly: GCA_026212405.1. Lineage (NCBI taxonomy): Eukaryota > Viridiplantae > Streptophyta > Magnoliopsida > Lamiales > Verbenaceae > Petrea > Petrea volubilis. The sequence continues at coordinate 15,930,243 of CM047883.1, forward strand.
TTAATTCCCATCCAATTTTTTCTTCTTCAGAGAAATGAAGTAATTTTCTCTCGATCATAATCCTCCAAAGTATTGGACCATCCATCTGTTTAAGAAGGATTGTGAAGAAATCCTTTTTCGACCTGTTCAATTTCAAGAATTACTTCATATTGATTTTGAATATTATTTTGCATGTCTGAAATATCTCTTGGAGAAAGATAAAACCTATTAAGGATATCTGTCATATGATTAATATTTTCATAACATTCTTTCTTTAAATTATAAAGACGATGAAGATATTCCTGTTCTTTCTCATCAGGAGATTGATAAAGATAGGAATTTTCCATCTGCAAAATTATTTAAATCATGCATTTAGAAATGGTTTTAGCAAGATATTTTTTCGTACTAAAATAGACTTCATAATAATACATTAAAAAATTTTTATCATGATAAGAAAGAGTTCTGGGACTATCCAGATAATGGTTTTGAACCAATGCAAACTTCATGAGATTGTACAACTTAGTTGTATTTTTATGATCTTTAATCAAAAATTTTAAACCAGTTCTTGGCTGAATATCAACAAATCTGAAATTATCAGAATGAACATAGAGTGCTTTATAGATCAAATTGAATTTTCTAGTTCTGAAAATGAATCAGAATGTGAACCATGTCAGAATAATGAACCTTGTGAAAAACCTAAAAATGATGAGTTATATCAATTGATTTCAAAATCTAAAGTGTGATTTGTTATCATAATCTTCTCGTAACCTTACTAATGGGTTAGGGTAAGTATAATTCTCCAGTCTTGTATTTAAGGTTAAAATATTTCTGGATACAGTCTTGGTATTTATGTTAAGCTGTTGTTTTGCCCGCTGGAGCCATGGAAGGCGTTACACTGAGGATTAAGTGTATGTAATGTCTTATAATAAATTCTATAACAAATACATATTACTTCTGATCCTGGAGCATAATTATATCCATGTGTTTTAACATTTAATGTTAAGGCTTCTAATAAATTATTTTCAGTCAAAGATAAAATGGCTAATGAAACTATTGTCATAGAATCTAATTTTAGTAAATCTAATATTACAACAAGAAGAGCCATTAAATGGGAAGAAATAAATTTTCCTGAAAATTGGATAATGGAAAAAGCTGCACCTGTCATAAATGATATTTCTGATCAACCAACTAATATTCAACAAACTCAAGAAGGTAATGTTTTCATAACTATGCCAAGAAGACAACTTTCTTTACCAAGAAATAATTTTGATAGTAAATCTAGATACTCTTTTATTTCACCAAAACCTTATCATTTACAATATCCTTCTAGAAGTTCAACTTCAAGAATTTCTGAAATTAAAAAAGATGATGATAGCGATAGTCCCGCTCGATCTGATAAATCTTTGGATTCAACAATCTATTTAAATGATCCATATAAGAATTTGAAAATTGATTCTGATAATTTCGTTTCACCAACTAAGAAAATCGATGAAATCGATCCAACTTTAAGTGAAATGGGTTATCATGTTTAACACCAAAATTGATTTAAGTCCAGGATCCCTGGCACGTCAAAAATGTAAAAATGAATTTAATCTCCCTATCTGGAATAATTTCCGAGAATGGTTTTATAAAATTTTGATAAGACAGAATTACAAATAATTTCTGAAGAATATTATAAACATCTTTCTGATATTAATGATATCATACCTTTTGTTCAGTGGTTCATTTACAAAATAAATGAAACTTTAGAACATAAAATTGCGGTTTTAGAAAGAAATTTTCAAATCTCTCCAAATAAAGTCATTAAAGGAATTTACCCTCCACAGGATACTTTTGAAATAATAACAGAAAACCAAACCAGGCATTATACTGCTTTTGGAAAAATAATGGAAGAAAAGACTTTATTAAGTAATGCTCAAATTTTTAACAAAATAATTCAACAACAAAATTATTCAAATTTATATTTAATAATTTTGGGTGAACAAATAAATTTGGCTATAAATAGAATTGATCAACTTCTTTCAAAAACTGATCGAATTAATCAAAAAATCAATAAAGTTTTAATTGAAAAAGAACAAGAAAAGGAAGAAACTAGTAAAGCTAAATCTAGTACTTCTTCAGTTCCAACTATTCAACCTCCACCTGAAATTAAGAATTTCAGATTTGCTGCTGTTACTGAATTTGAAAAACTTTTAAATGAAAAGTTTAAAGAATTTCGTTTAAATAATGTTGAATTTGTAGAAAAATTGGAAGAACCTGATTCTGATTATTATAATGTAATTAGAGACGAAATAAATAAAATTGGTAAGTATGGTAGAAGGTCATATTCTAATAAATATGCTGATAAACCAAATCAAAGATTTTATTATTATCCTAGACCTACTCCTCAAGATGTTCTCTATGAAGAACAAGAGTTTGTTAATACAACTAGTTATAGTGGTAATCACATATATGAATGGAATATTGATGGTTATACTATTAATCAAATAGCTAACATAATTCATAGAATGTTGATGTATAGTACTGTTTGTAAAACAATGGTAATAGTGATAAGTCAATTGCATCCATGATAATTGCTGGTTTTACTGGTCAACTAAAAGGATGGTGGGATAATTACCTTACTCAAGATTTCAAACAAGAAATATTAAATAAGACTAAGCTTGATAATAATGTTCAAGTTGAAGATGCAGTATATACTCTTGTTGTCAATATTTTTGAACATTTTACTGGAAGATGGACAGATAATTCTGACACAATAAGAACTTTATTACAAAATATGCGTTGTAATACTTTAAGCTCTTTTAGATGGTATAAGGATGTTTTCTTAAGTAGAGTTTTACAATTGCCTGAAAGTAATTCGGTTCATTGGAAGTCTAAATTTATAGATGGTCTTCCTCCCCTTTTTGCTGAAAAAGTTAGAAAAACCTTAAGAGGAAATAATTTACATATAAATTATGAAAGTTATACTTATGGTAAACTCATAAGTGCTTGCATAACTGAAGGATTAAATCTTTGTAATGATATTAAACTTAATCAACAGGTTCAAAAACACAACATGTTGCATAAAAAGCAATTAGGAGATTTTTGTGACCAACTTAGCATGAACATTCCAAAAAACCCTCAAGTAGATAAAATCTACAAGAAAAAGAAAAAACATAAATCTGTTGGTTATTATGAATATAAACGTAAAAAACGTGAAAGACGAGGATTTAAGCAACAAAATTATGCTCAACAATTGCCTCAACCTCAATCACAACATAAAAAGAAAAAATTTAAAAAAATTTCTAAAACTCAGTATAAGAATAATAATGCTTGTTTTAAATGTGGAAAAATAGGTCATTATGCTAAGAATTGTAGAGTTAACAAAAAAGTTATGCTTTAAATATTGATGATGATCTTAAAGACTCATTATGCAAAATTTTACTTGTTTCAGAATCAGAACTTAAGAGTGATAGTGATAGTAATTCTTCTTCTTCACATAATAGTAATATTAAAAACATAATGTTTTAGATCAAATTGAATTTTCTAGTTCTGAAAATGAATCAGAATGTGAACCATGTCAGAATAATGAACCTTGTGAAAAAACCTAAAAATGATGAGTTATATCAACTGATTTCACAATTTAAAGATTTTGAGATAAATATGATTAAATCAAATTCTATAATTGATTTATTAAACCATACAAATGATCCTACTATTAAATCTTTCTTAATAGAACATATTACTGGTGAATCTAGTAATCGTCATAAAAACAATAGAACCAATAATATTCAAAGGAATAATCTTCCTTATACTATGGATGAAGTTCATAAAAGATTAACTACTAAGTATAATACTAATGTAAACTCAGTTACTATTACTGATTTAAAAAAATGAAATTGAGTATTTAAAAATTGAAATTAAACAGCTTAAAGAAGAAAATATTCATTTTTCTCAGAGAATAACTTATCTTGAAAAAGGAAAACACCTATAGATTCCCCTAAGTTGCATACTCATAATGTGAGTAGTGAAGATGACATTCCTGAAGAAGGAACAGAATTAACTAATTTTCTGTGCAACTTTAGATATTGTTACCTCTCAAAAATGGTATGTTAAAATAACTTTGTTAATTGATAATCAATTTGTGAAAAATCTTACTGCTTTAAATTGATAGTGGGGCTGATCTTAATTGTATCCAAGAAGGAATAATTCCTCCCAGTATTTGAAAAACTACCCATAATTTAACTGCTGT